>JBBPQP010000864.1:0-16294 GCA_038092555.1 Boletus subgraveolens
CTGGCCTGTGTGCAGTCCAGCCATTTCCTTGGCTTTTCATGAGGGCCGGGTTGATTGATGCTCAATGACCACAGAACCTAAAAGAAGGATTCCAGATCGTGCTGAATTGTGTGCGGTACGTTACCGTCCTGTCCCGCACTTGAGAGCAGCTCTGTCGCAATGTCGGGGATGGTACCCTGACGAGGGTTATATTGAGCAAGGCGACGGGCACTGATCCAGGAGGACTTACTGTAACAAAACCCATCTTTCCTTCTTCGGATATCCTGGCTGCTCTTTGCCCCATACGTTCAGCCCCGATCCCCAATCACCTAGCATACCCGCTCGCAGAACAAACCCTTCGCCACCTTCACATCCCCAACTAGGGATAGCATCGTCGGTAGTGAGCTGGGAAATCCTGAGCCAAATATTACCCTCGCTGATGCCGCAGTGAAGAACCCCCTTGCGCAACCCGTTGTAGTGGCCTATGCTTAGATGTTAGCGTCCCCCTTAACAATAGTTATTCGGCTGCCTCACTTATGAGAGCTCCCATGAAACCATTCAATAACTCCCGTCGGCAAGAAAGCAGCTGAATCGGAGTCCTGCACGTGCAAGACAGGGAAAGAATATGTTTGCGTGGTTTAAAGTACAGGGTGTTGCCTTTTGTCAACAGGAATCTGTCCACAATATTCTTCGTCGCGTCAGGTTGAGGATCCGAATCCTCCGTACGCCTCACATCATCTTCAGGTTTGAAAGGAGTAGGAATATTGTTGTAAATTTCTTGCCATTCGCATACGATGGGAATGCCTGCGAGATGTTTGGTGTCATTCCATTCGTCCGGCACCTTTGTACAGTTTGAAAAGATTTCGTATTCGTCAGCTTGGCCAAAGATGGGTATCTCATCCTTTTGAATGGGCATGCGAGTGTCGAGGAAGTTGTTGATATCGATGTCGTTCGGCCAGTCCTCGGATACCCAACGCTTTTTGAGGACGGCGTCTTGTGGGTCATTTACCACCCCAACAATATATGCCTTGCAAGCGGATGCGACGGTGCCTGCACCTGTCATACCTTGGGCCCGAATAAGCGGATAGATGGTCTGGACGGGGAGAGGTTCACTAGTAGCAGGGCAAGTGACGCCATCGGAGGCAGGGAGGGGAGTATCATTCGATAACTGTAACTTGCCATGTGATTGATAGGGTAACTCTTGTCAAAACCTGCCCATGCACTGGCAGTTTCAGCGGCACTGAGAGTAAGAAGAATGTGCAGGAACTTGATGGGGTCCTGGTCTATGTCGAAAGTATCTGTGAATAAGGCACATCCGCGAACGAAACAAGCAAGGGAGAGGTGACGGCCACACAAAGACATGCCGACAAAGAAACGGCGACCAAACTGGGCTGTTGTGTTGTAGCAAGGCCAACTACTTCCGTCAATTGTAGAAGTGCTGCGTCCTGTAGGCGTTTGCTGGATTTATTTTTGACCTCGCAATAGGAGAGAATGGCGCTGGCGGGGACGTTGGGCTGAGCTGTATGCATAGACGGGACAAGGATAACATCGGGCTTGCGCTTGTCTTCGGTTTCAGCATTTGAATGCGATCGCCAGCGCACAAGTGCGGGGGCTGCTACTGCCAGCCTGCTAACTTCACGGTGACATTCGAGCCGTCTATCACCCATGCTCAGCATCAGCTCATCGTTCATCTTTGTTGTACTCAAAACTCACGAGACTCAAAAACTTTGCTGTCCGTTCATCGATGCTGGTCTTGTTAGACACACGCAGGTATATCCAGAAACCGGATTCATAGATCTTCTGTCAACCACAGGCAAGGCCCTGAAGAATGCGATTGAGCGCCTTCCGGGGAGTTTGAAGATAGCCAGGATAACACTGGAAAGAGCGGGTCTGTGAATTCTAAGGTAAAGATCACCCGCAGAGGGACCTGCCGTGAAGCGAAAGGGCAGGCGTTGAACGTTCGACTGTCACATCTCCAACGATTGGGAGCTGGTGAGCTCCATCTTTTCCCACGCGCGATATTCCGAGTCGGCGCGTGCTCTTGAAAGGACGATGACAGACTTTGACAGTCGGGCGGCATCAAGCTTCAGCGCTTCAGTTCCAGCCTTGAAGACGAAATTTAGCGAAAACGGCTGATCAACAGCGTTCATATCAGTGGTACAATTAGTAAGTCGCTGATACGACTGCGCAATATCGTCTGTACGGTCACATATGCAGTGATACACCCCCAGCGGACCCGCCCGTCCGCGACAATGTTGAAGCTGGCGCTCCCGTGCCATGACCATTGACGTGGGGACACCGTCTCACACGCCTCGTACGACTCATCATGTTTACTCTGCGATCCACTAGTACATAAGCGGTTCCCGGCGACTATCAGACTGCCCTGCGGCACGGACTCTGGGCCCTGGCACGCCCAAAACCAGTCATCCGCCTTGTCAGCAAGATCACAGCCACGTTTCACGATCTCCGTGTTTACTTCAACGCAAAAGCATCCACGAGTCGTGGGTTCCAAGTACTTGCTTTCAGCTGGGACGGGACGTACCAATGTCGACTGCAGCGGTACGAGTCATCCGAGCAAGGTTGCGTTTGGCAGGGGATGAATCACCGTTGACGGTTGTTCGTCCGTGTCGTGCTGAGCACACGAGCAAGAACGGCCGTGTTCATCTTACCGGCACCCTGCGCCAGAGTCGCCCAAGTTGAAAACAAGAGGACGACGGACGCAGCGAAGAAACCTATTTGCATGATTGCACAGCTGACCTAGACCTAGCTCACAGCAGCGAAGTGTGGAGGACGAATGACAATGTTCGTATAGCTGATGGTTCCAAGAATGCCAGTTGTATTTAAACCCCTTAGACTCGAGTCTCCTACATAGGTTCATGGGGGCCATCCACTGCCTGGCCTCCTGAGTGGTGTGCAACCAACATTCACAGGCGAGTTCACTGCAATCGGGTTCTTTCTAACCTAATTCAGACGCTCCTTCGTGCCACTGGCAGTGTATGCTTAGACCTGTACACAGGTCTGATGATGGCGACTGTCAACCAATCGACCACCAGTTCTCGTACGGGATCCTTCGTTACAAGAGCCACGGCGAAATTGGCGGAAAGACAACCTCTCTGACTCCCCTATGGCTCTAGAACATCGTACGAGTTGACGGGTACTGCAATTATGTTGTCTATAGGGTCGCAACAAGTCATTGGGTGGCCCGTTTCCGCCACCTCGATGCTCCCGGCATCCATTCTATACACTTATGCAACTTATCTGCTCTGCGATCCACTAGCTGATGGTCTGATGCTTGAACTTCCCAGCATCCGAGAACCAGGAGATCAGGCCAGGAGTTTGGTAGCACTATTATCAAATCCTGTGCACGGATCCACGCTTTTCTCTTAACAAGGCACGAAAGAAAGCGTTTGGAGCCAGACTTTTCGCGAATCCCTTCTGAGAGAATCGATACCAGACCGCTTCGCGAAGCGCTGCTTCACTGTGCGGCTCATCCTCTAAGATGGCATGGACAACGTTGGTGCAAGCTCACTCGTACACACGGCTGCTCATGTTTGCGGTGCTCATCCTTTTTGTGCTACTCGATCGCAGCCATTACTAGCGGTTTCTCGCCTGCCAAGCATGACCTTGGGGGAAAACCGTGACGGTCCCAACAGGCACGCTGAGCAACCGATTTGCAATCTGAAAACAAGTATGTACGACTCACCATTTTGGGGTGATGAATTACAGGCGACTACGCGTCCGATCACTTGGGGCCAGAATCCTGGCCTCTGGTACAAGTTTTCTACAGTCGCTGAGTCGCATGACTATTGGTACATCAGCACCGCTAGTAACCCCTAGTATATATTGCGAGGAATTCGTCAATATTTAAACAGCCCCAAACTCGTGACGAGGTAGTTCCCCATCACCGAATCGCAAGATGATATCTACTTCCGCAGCTCCGTGTTGATAGCAGGCAGAAAGAGAACTTGTTCGCCGTGATTACCCGTCTCGGAGACGATCACGTTGGTTGAAACGCCGTCAATGTATCCATACATGTCCAGCATGATCCACGGGAATAAACAACCATCGTTCGACGTGGGAACGGCGAGCCTGTAGAAATATGATCAATATCGATATGCCACCGAAATGACTACGAAATTGTAACATTTACCGGTATTGATTGTCGTCTGTCGACCAGAGCGGCAGACGTGTCAAAGCATCGGGCACGTCGTCTTGCATGACCCGCAGGACATCCGTACCGTTGATGGTGTATTCGTTTACATATATCGACCCGCGATCGATCTCCACTGTGAGCGATGCCGATCCGTCTGTCGAACGCCATGTGCCGACCATGTTACTGCGCGTGAGGTCTTCCAACAGAAGGTCGAATGCCGCTTGTACGTGGCTTGTGATGAGCTTCGTGAGTCGAATCGTCTCCGATGTTGGTCCTGACTGAAGCACAATGATGCCATACGAATTAACAGGGTTGAGCGTGAACGCCGTATGATAACCTGCAAGTTCTCCTACTGGGGCAAGGTCAGTTGGAGCGCTTATTCATCAAGGTAAGTTTTTGCTCACACTTTTGATACAATTTTTGTTTTCTGCCATAAGAGTCTGTCGACGTGTAGATCTCCCATAACGCTCCGACATCGGAATAATCATCGAACCAGGTATGTGTAGGCCGCATCCATTCACGGACTGTGAACGGAGACAGAACACTTTCTGGTCGTTGAGGATTTATCAATGCTTGCATGAGCTTGATCAGATCAGAAAGAGAGCCCATCTGTCCCCCAGATGGGTTCGTAGCATCACCGAAATCTTGGTCCTAAGTATGGCTCAGCATCGCAGACGAGACAATTGTCAAATACGTACAATCTCCCATGGGTTAAGCGAAGGCACAACGACATCATGTACGTTCTCCTTTGTCGCTAAGAACGAGGTTCCATTGAATCCCAATGGTCCAAAGATATCTTGCTGCACCAACTCAGCGTGCGTCGTTGGCGAAGACGGACCGTTCGCAGCTATATTTGCGGCAACGTTCGCAATTCCCAACAGTGAATATCCGGTGTTCGAGTACACGGGATAGGTGTATGGAGCCACCACAGGACGGCTCTGCGCGATACCGTCAAAGACTTTTTGGTGAGAAGGGGACTCGAGACCGTTGTACCCTGGAGGTCCTCGTCCGAACAGCGACTTTGGCCAGTGTCCCTGTGCGCTCCCTGGAGGCAAGTCTCTTCCGATGCCCGACATGTGGCTCATCAGATTACGAAACGTGATGGGAGCGTAGTATTTGTTGTACTGCAACTCTGGACACACAGATGATATGTGATCATCCCTGTGAAGAATGGTTATGAGGTTTCTTTGAATGTATGAGATTCTCCTTACAGTTTGAGCACTCCACGATCACGAAGAATGAGAGTCTCAATTGCAGTGAATAGTTTTGAAATGGACGCCAGCCTATAGATGGAGTGCCTGTCAACTGTGATGTCCTCCCCAACATCCGACTCGTTGGCTCGACGCTTCCCCCAAAAACCCTCGTAGAGCGAACCATCGGACGCAACGACGGCCACACTGAGACTGTCGATTCCTCCTCGATCAAAGTCGCGCTGTAGAACAGAATCTAGCTGGTTAAATGCTTCCCGCAATACTGCCTCTGTTCCAGAAGGAGGCTTCGTTGCCAGAAATGACGGAAGTGGTGCGCGGCACTCGTGCGGGGTTGGCTGCGGCGACAATGACGGGCGCCTCGGGGGACTGGACGGTGTTACTGAGCGCATTGCGACCTGCAGGAGGACTGCGAGGGAAACAGCATTCAAAATGAGACTCCATCGCACCCAACGCGGACTGGATGGCTGGACATGTTTGTTTGAGGGAACATCCTTCATGGTGGCAAGTGTGGAAGTTACATATCATACACCCGAGTCCTATTCTCACGGCGGTTGATGGCACGCAGTCCGCAGGATGGATTCCTCGCGTAGGTTTTATACCTGAGCCGGCAATGAGCGGGATGGTGAAACTGCCTTAGCGAGGTCTCCGCCCGCGCCCGTTTAGTGAGCATATGATACCTTTTCTTATGTCTCTGACTGTGCGGCTTGATGCTTTTAGGTTTTCATCAGACTCTGCCACAAGACAAAACTTGATCATCAGTGTTTACAGTGCCTTGCGAACCAACAACTGGGTAGCCTGAGCTTGGGAGTGAACCCATCGGGCTACTCTCCGCGGGTTCCTAGTGCCGATGCAGTGAGGTCTCCAGTCTATGATCCTCCTGGGCAGGGCCGCAGGAGTCGACGTTCAGCAAGCTATTGGTTCGCAGGTCTGTCATTGAAACTTCGTCCAGAGTCAAGTCCTTTGAATTACACCGAAACACTCTAAAGAGCCATGCTCAGGGACTACGTTCTAGGCTTCCTGCACCGGGTATCCGCATTCCGTGACGACTCTTCGTACACCTGAACCCAATCCCTGCACAAGTGTGGCTGCGTCAGGTCGACGGACAGACTGGCATCTATGACGGGTTCTAGGGTGACGTCCGCCCGACAGAGTGTCATCATCCGCAAGTAATTCAGGCAATGTTGCACATGCTCGGCCTGCGCCTCGTATGTCCGGTTAGCACCATCCTCGAGGGCGACCCGAAGGCGTCCAAGGCAGTGCAGTTCATGGTACATTGTCAAGGCAAAGGGACGGCGTTCTGGACCAAGACACACCCAGCCCGCCCCGATCGTCGGGAACTGTGTTTCCCACTGCTGTAGTGCATCATCCCCATTAATGGGGTAGTGGACTGTATCTTCTGGAAACATGATGGCATCCCGAACCTCCGTCGGGTAGTATGCAGGGTAGTCATCTCCTATCCAACCTATGGACGGAACATGGTGGGTTTATAGTCTGATATGAGAGAGTTTGTAGACTGACTGTAATGCGTGTCAGGCGTGCGGTTCCCCTCGACGTCCACTGTGCTTCCAGGAGGTTTTCTCACGATACTTGCACTCCATATAGCAAGCAGAATCGCGATAGTCGACCAGAGAGCAAGCTCCCAGGACGCAGATGTGGGCTTTCTTTGTGTCTCCATGTAGTGGTTGTGAAGAGTCGATGAGGTTTGACTCGTTCATCCTACCCTCTTGTGGGACATAGCTTTGTCTTGATTTAGACAGGGTAATGCCTAACTCGTCCGTTAGATAGCCGAGGGGCGATGACCTGAACCCTCGGATCTATGTATCTGCCGTCATTGCACACAAGCACCGCATAAGCACCGGAACGCTGTTATAAATTTACATATGATAGTTTTTGGCAAGGAATAAATATATGATTGCATCTTCCTCTCCTGGCACTTCTCGTGAACTCTTCCCGATTCTAACAATCGTCAGGTCGTAAGAACACACCCAATGGTCTTTACGTTTGCAATTCCGTTTGTTGCCTCCTGGAAGCCTGGAAGCCATTCTTATGAACCTGTCCCTGCGCCAGACGAGGAGACGTTGCTGGCCTCGCCTGAGAGCAAAGAAACCCGCGTCCTAACATCATCCAAACGCACCTTCTTCCTCGACCCCTCATTTTGGTTGACCGTGTTCGCCGCCCTATCCATCGCATTTACCATTCGGAACCTCCTTGTCATCCAACTGCACTCACAAGAACCGCATGTCAGCTATCTAGAGGCTTCCATTGGTAGCCCCTACATTGGGCTGGAAAGGCTCGCACGAAACGAGTCTTCACCATCATGGCCGCTTTCATCCACCCATTACCCCGATTTCATTGGAGCGACTGAAGGCCCGGATATTCATCACGCATTGAGCAATGGTTCGGTCGTGCGGTTGGACTCAGAGGTATGCGTGTTCCAAGAATCGGACCATTAATGCATGCCCGCTCATGCCCTGCAGCGCACGATCATCATACAGCATCGCGTTCGCGATTACGGCCTCGAGCACTGTGCTGTCAACGTGGAGTTTTCACATAAGGCTGGGCACGGACACGGGCATACCGCACGCGCATATGGGCATATTGGGGAGAGTCCCTATCTCACCTTGTGGCGTTTAGAGACCTCGGAAAGCAAGGCAATACTCGCCCCATCTGCACTTCCGACTTCATTGCCCTCACGGAAGGAATTCCTTGGCAACATTGCCCTTGATGGAATGCACCAAGTGCAGTCACCTTCCTTCGAGTGCCATGCAGGATCTATTCAGACCCTGGAGATCGCCGTGGCTTGCACATCCGATCCCTGCATCATGGAATTCCGACTCACCCGGTCGCCGCGACGACAAGGTACTCCATCCTCGTGTTGATGAATGTAGGCGTGGTTCCTAAATATGTTACCACAGGATTCTGGGTGGTCCAAAGCGAGCAGAAACCGACGCCCGTATAAGGCAACCGGCTCCCACGATGATATACCTCCGACAAACGGTACAGGATGTCTGGTTGTAACTGAATTTTACTCGAATAAAGATGTGCTTGGAAGGTGGAAGCTCGGATCATGTGTATAGCGTTACACATACATAGCGCCCGCCAGATTCCTGCCATTAATTGCTCCAAGCTCCGCAACCGGGAATATTTGCTGCGGTTTGGAGAATAGTAGACAATTGCGTTGAGGTCAAAAGGGGTTAACTCTGTGCCAGCGCACGCCTATACCTATCAGAATGTACTGACTTGATGCAGCCTCGGAAACTATGCCTGTTAGATTTTCACGTGTCTTCATTCCCTCCTCCATGGCCCCGCCATCACGGCATCTCGTCTCAGTCATCCTCTGGGTGTCTTGTGGGCTGAGTAAATACCGATAGGTATTTGACCTAATGTCCGATTCCCAAGCGATCATCGGTTTCGACATCAGATATTGAAGCCACCGTAATGCCGTAGGTTGAAATAGCGCCGACTATCCCTGCATTGTTTGAAATTGGGCGGAAAGAGATGTACCACATCAAGAAATGGCAGGGAAGCGCATTTTTGTCGCGCGAAAGCAGTCCTTCCAAGCACGCCGATGGTGTGTGGATACGGCAAGAGCAATCCAGAACGATTGCAGGCTTCGTGGTTCTTTCAGCCCTGGGTTGTGGGACCCCTGTGATATAATAATAACCGTATATCTTTTACGTTGATCTCTCGGCGTGTTGAGCGCGGCCCATGATTGTGCTTTTTGATGATGCCGCGCGAACAGAGGTTACCGTTTTTGTATCAATCGGATCGTAGAGCTGTTCGGGATGGCTGCGGCTATAGTTTTTGGGCGGCCAAAAAGTTCCGTCTCGAGTACATTGCCTTGTCAAACTGACGTAAAGGAGACAGTGGCTCACCTACTGGCGAGTCTGGCCGCAATGTTGATCTGAGCGGCGTATGACCCACATGGGAGCCCGATTTTGCGCCCATAGGCATGGATTGATCTGGGTCGAAGAAGAACCTTTAGCGTCACCCTCAAACCTGTGCGTGGATCAACACATTTAATCACGAAGCAGCATGCAGAACTTCCACTATCACTGGCAGGTTTGCGAAAGCCCCATCTGTTTTTCTGCCTGCATCGAATCCTACAGTCATGCAGTTCATGCTGAGCGCCACCATTTCAAAGTTCTTCTTCACTGCGTCGGTCGTCCTCTTGGCGTGGATGGCTGTGGCGCAAGGTGCCGGTGAGTCGAACGCGTGGCCAGTCATGCTCGTGGTGTCAATGCCTAAGACGAAACGCAGCCATCGATGTCAAAAAAGCTCGTACTGTCGTAGTTGACGTTGGTACGTTGGCCACGATTAGAAGCAACGAGTGCCCCCTGACGACCGAATTGCAGCCGCGAGGACCGACGCTTTTTACTTTCTAGTTTCGGACGTTGAGAAAAGTAAGTTGTGTTTCCAAAGAGGATAACTCGCAACTCATGAACATCTATATTACAGGAAAGACGGGGCGAGCAGATCCACCAATTGACATGTGGTATACGTATGATGTCTCTGCGCGTAAGTAGCACCGTTTGGTAGGGACTAGAACTCACCACTTATGACAATTCGATGAGAACAGCAGCGGAACGCGATCTCTCAGGGCGGAAGACCGATGACTTGGGTTACTTTATGAGTTCGGACGTTGAGACAAGTAAGTAGTGCTTCTCGAGAGGTAAACTCGCAACTCATGCAGATTCATGATACAGGGGAGGCGGAGGGAGGCGATCTTGTTAGGCGTAGGAATCCATCGACGGATGATGCCTTCTATTTTCGAGCCGAGAGGTAGAGCGAGCTAGCTGCGAGTAGCACCAAGCGCGTAAAGTCACGTGGATTTTCTGTATATTTGATATTATGTCTTTCCTCTTTCCTCTTTCTCCCTCTTATAAGGGCCATATATTAACTTTTTCCCCCCGTGATTCGCGCCCTCTCCTGCTAGCATGTTTGTATTTTCTCCATACCTTTTGACATGGCTATTGACCTAGAGACTAGTGGTAATTCCATTACCCGCTCCACCTCAGTTCGATTCCTTATGATGTTTATGTAAATATTTGTCCACTAGTTTTCAGTTGTGCTTCGAATTGGACCACGCACTCCGCTTTGATTTGATGCCCTGTCGTCAACCGAAACTTGGCAAGCATTTCGTACAAGTAGTGACGTAGGATCGAAGACTGATCCGACCCCTCTCGACGATTACATAATTCGGTAATGTCACTGTCTCTCCGGATTTCCTGCAAGTCCTCTTCTTGCTCTGCCTGTCTCAGATAAAATCGTGGACGATAGCTCTTCGTGCCACAAAGTTGGCCAGGAAAACATCCTATGTCTGCCACTCATTGGGAAATAGTATGTACATATGCCAGCTAGCACTGCACTGGTCGGGTCCAGTGACTAAAACTTCATCCAGCCCGAACTACTCACACCTCATCTCATCCACCTCGCCCCCGAGTCGTTGTTCAGCTATACTGGTAAGCACAACTATATATTGCTTCCTAACAAGGCCGGCACCGCTCGTTTACGAGTTCCTTGAGCTATCTGGGCCGGACATCCGCAACAAATGCGTTAATATCTTCGTAGGTGAGTAATGAGTTCGCCTCCCTTTCTATCGCGCTACCTGGAAAGGCCCTGGAATGGTGAGAATTCCGACCCTTGGAACATTTGATTGTATGCGTGCATCAAACAGTTCTGAAGGCTTGATCACTGATCTACTTGTCGGTGGATGGGAGAGGAGGAGTTTATAGGTAAGTGTAACCAACGTGTGACACTGGTACATCAACTTTCCTTCCATCCCCATGCGTGAAGTTGGTTTGTACCATGGCCTACGCCAACTACCCGCCCGATCATTGCTACTCGGCTTGCACATGCACCCTTTCGCGCTGAACGTCGGGAGGAATGACATGTCGATGTAAGTGGCCGAGACCGCCAGCCGCTTCGACCGTTACGCCAAAAGGCAGTAATACTGAATGGTTTACATTCAGTACTCCGAGCAGTATATATGCTAGTTATAGGAATCTAGGTAAGCCACGGCAGGCTTACAGTCGAAGACCAGCAGAGAATTAGGGGCTAATAATTTGCTGACCTTGCCATTAAATCCATGGTTTGTCCAGTTGTCAAACCTAGGGTGGAACAACATGATTGCCTGTTCCTTGCCCACATGCCACACCAACCATTTAATGGGAGGTTGGCGACATGTTGAATCATGCTTAAGCTGTACTTCCGCTTCCAGATGACAAGGGGTGGCATAGCCCCGCCATGATGGCGGCTTCAACATTCAACTATCGACCCGGCGGCAGGCCTGTCCGCCGCGGGGTGTTGTAAGGTTTCTTCGCCTCGTAGACAGATGCAACAACCGCGTCAGTTTGCGCTGCGGTACTACTTCAGCCTCACCCGATCATGTGGTCAGTCAGTCAGACGTTTAAGCCGGCTCATTCATTCAGGCGTTAAACGCGAACGAGTCAGCCGTTATCTATATGAGGCCAAGACGATCGTTTGAAAGATCTATGTATATATATACATGGGAGTTATCAGCATTCGCTAGACGTGGGCACAAAAAAGGCTGCCACGATTGCTCACTTTTCTTTAGGGAACTAGCATCCAGTGCATGAACGATGTGGTATTTCAGTCCAAGCACATTGCGAGAGTGAATCAAAGTATGGATGCAATTAGTTGGTTAGAGCACATGTGCGACAGAGCCTCTAATCGGGCACTTCGGCCATTGGCACGACATCTTTAAGTCGTAAAGTGTGGCAAGGTAAATGTACTTGATTTCCTGATGTGTGCGACACAGCCTCTAGGTGGATCGGGCAGTGCACTGTTCCCGAGGCCACGGAGAGGGTTCGTGTGCCCGAGCCAGGTGTATGACATCTGTGCGTAAGGTATATATAGGAAACACCAGTAGTGGGTTGAGATAGTGAGACCGGTGTATCCTCTGGCCTGAAGCATTCGTGATGGACATAAAAAGTCAGAGACGGTTCCGCGTTGGTAGTCACCGTGACTGCCTGTGTTCTGCGAGCCAACAGTTCCCAGCCTCTCGGGCTCGTTTGACGAGGGAAAGATGACTCTGTAAGGTATATTCGTGGTGGTCAATTGTCGAGTTGCTACAACCGGATTAAGAAACGCGGACATTTTCCCACCATGCTAAGATATCCTGATCTCTCAATTTTGCAGCTTGATTGATTACTATTTATGAGTATGGGATGCACAGCAGCCTGTCAGGAGGATCTGACAATGGTAATATCAGCGAGCACACCTAACTTGGGAAGTACCGCCTTCGTCGACAGAAGCCTTTGCTTGGCCCATTGATCATCAAGCGCCACGGAATTATGGGGAGTGAAAGAAACCTTGACAAGATTGAAGAATCTGCTAATATAGGTAACATTGCTTCGTAGAGGGGACAGTTGGAATCGTATCTACGATCACCCAGGGACTATCTGAAGCTGTGACGACATTGTGCATGATGATTTATATGATATCACAAGAGGGTGGCCCTGCACTACATCATCCAACATTCCTGTGTGAGAAGGTATTCGTGAGCAATGGCCTGTTTCGAGCTCTTTTAGGTGAGCTCTCCTCTCAGACTTCAGTCATTTGCGATCATGCTGACTCGTTCTGCATTGCTTTATGACTGTTCCTAGTGCCACTGCGCCGCGATCAGGACATGGTGACATGTTCTGCCTGTAGTCCGCAACATCAATGCGACTTGCTGTGAGTCGCGGCCGGTGCTATTTGCTGTGCCGCATCCGTGCCACCCTGCCGTACCACCCCGGCACTATCCTGGCCGCATCTACGCATCGTTCGATACCCCACCACTACCCAATGTTTGTGCGGCACCGCGAATACTTGAGTGGACTTGTTGCTTGGATATCGTCGTCATACGCCCGAGTCTTCCAGCGCACACTAAGCGTCACCTCGTACATCTGTCAGATCTGCACGCCCATAATACGGACTAACTCCACCGTTGTGTCTGTGCAACCGCTCGACGGGCTCGGAGGTATGGCTGACCTTCGACCTGCCATTGACGTTATGGACTCCTGGGTCATCTACAGTGCTCCGAGGCACGTTTCCACCCTCACTGCATTTTGTTTAGATCCGTGTACCCTTACGGTATGTTCTCTGACTATTTGTGTATGGGCCAGAAATCGACTGTGCTCATCATCTTACGGCAAGCAATGTGGCCGCTCGAGGAACGGGAGAGTGGCGATGGGGAACGCGTAATGACGCGGACGAGCGGACAATATGCTCACGTGCAAACACAGACAAACGAACACGCTCGTGTTTGTGTTCATTTGCGCAACCATACACACAACGCTTGAATTCCATTATAACGGAGTCCTGGAGAGTAAACCACGCTCGAGTTCAGATAACAACTCGTCTTTTTCGTAGCTCTAAGGGAGTCGTAATTATGTTCAATGGATGAATGTTTACTAGCAGCCCTTGCCACGGACTCGATTAATGAGTCATCTGGGTGCTCTCTAAAGTTTGGAACTCACGTCCACATCAAAGGGGTAGACCGACATAGGTGTATGAAAATACACTATTGACCGATCATTTAAATTCCATCATGTCGAAACATCGTCGTGGCAGTGGTGTTTCGACGTGCACTGGTCGTATGTAGCCTAGATCAGCCTCAGATGCGTGGGAATTGAGGAGGTGTTACGGCACTGCAGCCCGACTCGGAGTCAACGTTCAACCATACCTAGTCACAGCCCGCGTCCTGTTTTCATCCTGTGGGTATCCACTTAGCAACTGTGGCTGCAAGAAAAGCCATTGGAACACAACTCACCCTCTCAGCTCGATATGCCAGGGAAATAACCTTCTTTGCGCACTCGTGAGTTCTGGTTTATGGCACATACTTAGCAGTTATGTACGTGGTATGGAGCGCTGAAAAGAGTGTACTTCGCTGGTATGGCAACGGGAGCATTAAAACACGAACAAAGTGCCTAGATTAGCTATTGATCGGAAGGTGGAAAGTCGGGATGCCAACAATCGTGTTAGCGGCACCGACACACCGAATGCCGAGTCTCCGAGGTTGAAAGACCAGGCTGGAAAGGGGTCAAATGTCTCAGCACCACTGCAAACCTATGCACGAGCCAAAGGATTTAAACTCGAGGGGAGACCTTGGAATCTTCAATTACTTGGCAATTTCTCTAAAGCACCATCCATCTCTATTATCACCTCCAACACCATAATCATGCCCCTTCGATTTGACTCCGCACTGTCGAACATCTTCTTGACCGCGCTGCTCGTCCTCTTGACCTGGACGTCATTGGCGCAGGGTGCCGGTGAGTGGTGCGAATTGGCTTTATCGTGCGTAATGCTGACGCTCAGGCTGAACTACAGCAATTAATCGCAATATATCACCTGCAATGCGTGACCTTGCTGAAGAAGCCGGTGCCTCTGGAGCTGATATTTGTACGTTGGTCACAGTTGAATCCAAAAACGCCCTCAATAACCGACGAATTTCAGCTAATTACGACATCATGAGGAGGGATAGCGTTACTTTTACAATAACGCCTGAAGCAGAGACTCCCGTTAGAGCGGATCGTGAAAGGGCAATAGGCTCCGTTGAAGACTGGCTAGCTGCGCGGACCGCAGGTGAGTAGGTTGCCTGATAGGAGCACATACAGCTCATCCACATATGCATCACAGAGGAGAAGAACGAAGAGCTGCCCGTGGATGCCAATCATGATCTCCCGAAACGTTGGTACACTCTAGTTGAGATTGCGGAGAGTGAGGAGAGTGAGTAAGCCTTGTTGGTGTGCCGCGATTTTCGTATATTATAGCCTTTCTCCTCTCTCGCTAATGACTATCTATTGATATAAATTTTATTGGATTTATTTATTGGATTTGTATCCTTACTACCCGACGATGTCTTATACTAGGACTTTTGATTATTGAGCTTGCTTTGACATTGTTGTTCCACTGCCATGCATACTTCTCGGGCTCCCATTATCTACGTATCTGGATACTTATTTTCCATACTCAATTCAAGCGATCATGCTTCACACAGAAAATCGATCGAGCTTGAACTCACCCGGCACACATGAATGCCGCGCATATCAGCATTTAGCGTCGATTTGGTATGTGTATCCTGAGACTCTTGAGATATTTATACCGTGACAGGGTGTGCCCCACACTCGACGGCGCTAGGGCACAAAAATAAATATGAAGTTAACTCCCTCACAGGACATACCTAGTATAACACATACTCCCTCATAACATATACCCTTGGGTCGGGTATGTATCATAAGGGAGTTGACTGTAATGTACTATGAACGGAAAGGGCATAGGCGTGTGCCCGAATTAGGTAAGCTGGCTGAGCAAGTTGATATACGATTACGCAAGCAGATAAGATAAGAAGATAGGATAAGTGCGCGAATGCTATTGGCTCTCCGCTACTCGTTTTATTTAGAACTTGTGGCGTTTTCACATTGTTAGTAAGTCGTCTTCACTTCGGCGCGATCGGCTTGGAGCTGAATATTCGCTGAATCCCAACACGCTCATTTAAAATTTATCCGTGCTCGGCAACACAGTGGTACAGTATAAATATAGTACCCTAGTGAAATTCTTGTCAGCAGTATTCACAACTTGATTTACAATCAATAGTACTTCCGGTGACCAAACCACTTACCCGCGCCCTTACATGTAACCTGGAATGTCTGACCATCTTTCCTGTCACTAGCAAGCACGCCTCCGCAGCCCAGGGATTTTTATCCTGTACAAGATGGCTTACCCTGCTCGCAAGATCGGTAAGGAGAACATCCCTGTTTCTGCCATCGGCTTTGGTGCCATGGGTATCTCCGCTTACTACGGGGATATCGAACCAGATGAAGAAAGGTTGAAGGTTGGTATCTACTATCGATCACGGGGGGTGATCCAGCTCCACATACATTTTAACCCTGCCGTATTGCTTATCTCAATCGATATGATGCCAGGTCCTCGATGCTGCTTTCCAGAG
>JBBPQP010000865.1:0-16283 GCA_038092555.1 Boletus subgraveolens
AATCCCGTGCCAAGAAATTCGCAATTGAAGGTGTCAAAAAGAGTGACTCGCCATGGAAACTCAAAGATGGGCTCATCCATTGGGGAAATGCCCTCTACATCCCCATGGAACCTTCCCTCCAAGAAGCAATTATCGTGCAAAACCACAACCATCCACTATCCAGACACCCCAGCGCGCGAAGAACAGGAGACCTCATCCGAACATGGTACTACTGGCCGTCAATGAAGAAGGATATCGCCCAGTACGTTGCGGGATGCAACATTTGCCAAAAGGTCAAAACCCAAGCAAAGCAAACGCAACTACACCCCAACGAACCAGCCAACGGACCATGGGAAATGATCTCCATCGACCTCATTGGACCGCTTCCTGAATCCAATGGGAAGGACACGATCCTGACCGTGGTCGACACCTTCTCAAAAATGGTCCACTTCTTCCCCATTTCCACCTCCATATCTTCAGCAGGAGTTGCCAGGATCTACCGAGACCATATATTCAAGCTCCACAGCACTCCCAAGAAGATCATCAGTGACAGAGGACCGCAATTCGTCTCGTCATTCATGACGGCACTACAAGAGCTCCTCCAAATTGAAGGGAATCTGTCTACCGCTTATCACCCGCAAACAGACGGACAATCGGAACACTTCAATGCGCTGGTCGAACAATACCTCTGCATATATGTCAACCACCGACAATCTGATTGGGTAGACTGGCTTCCCCTTGCCAAGTTCGTGCACAACTCAAAGGTGTCCTCTGCCACCAAAACTTCCCCATTCCTCCTAAACTACGGACAAACCCCTTGCATCAACATGACACAAAAGTCCGTAGCACGGAATGGAAATGAAGAAGCAGCCATCTTTGTAGACGAAATGAAAAGGAGTCACCAGAGAGCGGAAGAGGCTCTCCAACATGTGGCAAATGACATGAAAAAGTTCTACGACCGAGGAACAAAACCTCCCATTGAGTACAAACCTGGCGACCTCATACTCCTCGAAGCAACCAACATCCGTTCCGATCGTCCGTCACGAAAATTAGACGACAAACGGTATGGTCCATTCAAGGTACTCGAGAAGGTCGGAAAAGGAGCGTACAAACTAAAACTCGACTCCAAGTGGCAAGGTATACATCCAGTATTCAACGAATGCTGTTACAGTTTTGGTACTCCCCCGGTCTTTTTTTCTTTGACCAGTACCACACGTGACCACCTGTCGCCTGACCACCCGCCCTGGCGCATTCCCGCGCTCGTTTACACTCAACGATACTGTCTTGCAACGACTCGGCTTCGCCTCACCACACCTTCCCCTCGGTGCCTCTTGACACAACCGCCCTCCTGTGTCTGACCGGATCCTCCCCGGATCCCCCTGGATCCTCCCTGGATCTTCCCTGGATCCTCCCCGGATCTTCCCCCGGAATATCCCTCTGGGATCTTCCCACACCCTTCCTCCGTTAGGGCCGCCCTTCACCCTATCGCCGACCCCACAGCTTTCCTGCTGTACTTGGATTCTCTCGGGCACTGCCCCTCCGGATCTCCCCGCGCACTGCCCTACTGCACCCCCCTCGCACAGCCGTCCTCCTGTGCTCTCCCCGGCGATCTCCCGTCTCAGTTGAGGCCAGATCTCTCCTCGACATCGCCACCACCTCATGTTGCACTCCAACCTCACTTCTTCCCCATGATCACTCACGTGCCATCACAACGCAACACGCCACGCTTATTCCCATGACGCGTCCTTACGCTCGTGAACTTCCCACACAGGACACCTCCTGCCTAATCGGGCGATACCTCGCCACACTGGTTCCGGGTTTCCTATTGTGGATATGGACTCTTACTATATCAGGTTAGACTGCGCATGGACCACCCTTACCTAATCAGGATATACCTGCCCTAAAGCCCTTATGGCCGGGGTATATAAGTTCAAGCTCCTCTCGAACTCCTCTCTCTCTCTAACCTTGATCTGACACCTAAAGTGTACACCTTACGATTACTCTTGTGGTATTCATCATCCATTCCCTGCAACATTCCCTTGCTTGACCTCTCACCTCGCCCTCTCCTCCTTCCTCCTTTGTTGAAGGACTCCGCTATCGATACCTTAGAGCCTTCCCCTCTAAGGTCCTCAAGTTAGAGTACCTCGTTGCTCTCTCGTCCAATGGCTCGTTGCCGCTGGCTAGTCTCCCGGTTCTCCACCCCCGTCAAGAGAACCTGTCCAGTTCGACGTCGACCTCGCTACCCATCATCTTCACCCAAGTCAAGGTCCTCCGACCTTGTTCACCTCGGACTCTCGGTCGTCGTCTTTCTAGGGATACTCCTCCTAGTATCTCTCGCTGTTCGTCTCCAGACTCGCGTCAAGTCTGAAGGTATCCTACGCCGTTAGGACCAACAAGAGTTAGGCTCAAGGCGGCTTTACGCTTCGTGTCTACTTGTATGCCTACCGGGTGGTAGTCGTAACAAATGCCTCCTCCACCCTTACCGGAGAGGAGAATTTCCGTCACAAAAGAAACCGCCACCTCCGCCACCAGTTGTACAACCACAGGGAGAAGAACACGAGATCAAGAACATCATTGACTCACGTGAATGCCAGGGAAACGTAGAATATCTAGTCCATTGGAAAGGTTTCCCCCAAGAAGAGAACGAGTGGAAGAAAGCATCCGACCTCGACAACGCAGCGGATTCCATGAAAGACTTCCATCGCCTTCACCCGACTGCTCCCCGTCCAAAGAAGACGATGTGCGTCCGTTTCAACGATGTCGACACCGCATGCTCTTGCCCCATTTGTCTCAATCTCCCACTCCCCACTCCATCCGAGATGTTCCTCGCTCCCGACTTCCTCTCCTTCCACGAGACTCTAGACCTTCTTCACAATTATTCATTCGATATTCCCGTGACAGACACTCCATACCTAGAGGGTTTACTCGTCAAAAGGGACTTCGACTCTTAGAGGGGGGGTAATGTCAGATTCACCTCTTCACCTCTTCACATCTATCACAGAAGCCCGTAGAACCCTGTAGAATATTCCTTCTCTTCCACCGGATCAAACCCTGTAACTACTTCATTTCCGAATACTTAGTCAGCTTACATCTTAGTAGTATATATACCTCCATGTATCGTAGTATATTCTTCAGAATAGGATCGTCTTTACTTTGGTTCATCCCCGAAGGGTTTACCCTGAGGTCTGACTGAAGGCGATCCTGATATCAGCGAAGCTATGTAACTTTCCCCTGAGGATCAGCCACAGGAGAATAACGACCTCGAGGTACAGTCTTCATCGTGGCGATATATGACATCGGACTCATTCAGAACATGTAGTCATCCAGCAATGCTCAGGAGGATTGGGATGACTTCTCAGATGCTGAAGAAGGCGCTTGGCGCAAACCCGAGGTTATGACTTTCAACACGAGTGGCTCCCAAACAGCAAGTGCTGTCCTCCAATGCAAGAAGCGACGAGTCCAAGCTAAAACCACATCCCTTGCTTCTCCAACCGCATCTAGGAGTTGTCCCACCAAGGGACGCAAGAAAGCCCCCATTGTGGAGGAAGAGAAACCCCACTGGCAGGAACCCCTCGCAGATGGTGCTCGCTTCACATCATACGCCTTTGACGTCCTTAAAGGCTCGGTTGAGAAAATGAAGAATCCGCTCATATGGTTCCTTTCTATATGGGTGTTTGCATGGTTGGTGTCGCACATGACCCCTACCATTCGGATGGCGTTCTCTCCTTTGTGCATCATCCCGGGAATATCGAAGAGCGTGCTGTGTATCCCCATTCCACCGGCTCCTCTCGTAAACTTTGAGAGGTAAACTTTGAGAGGCTCACCGATATACAGGGTTCTGTGTTTGACAAATTGGCCAAGGACTCGATGGGCAGTTCGCACTTATCTGTAGGCGTTATGAGGGCAGAGATGGCGACTCAGGATTGCACGTCTCTGGTACGCTACAGTGACCTCAAGTCAAAAGACGACATTGCAGATATACTTCATATGATTGCTATGGATGCAAAGAAAACTAGCTGAGGATTGAGCAGACTCAACGCAAGAGTCATTGGTGCCATTGATGAGTACGTGCTTGTACTTCTCTACTTTTGGTTATCAAGTCTAAACCTGCCAATTGTTGTGCAGGGTGATGGCATTGAATAATTACGCAATGGCTACCATTGAGGGTGCATGCGAGAAGGAACCTTCATGGTTACTTTAGGCCATCTCTCCAATCAAACTAGGACCCACCACTGACAAAATTATCACTGAAGCATTCACACTTGCGATGGACGAATCAGAACGGGCCATAGAGAAACTCATACTTGAAGGCGAGGTCTCTGGGCAGAACCTTGAACAATTAGACACAGATATGGAGACGCTGTATGATATGGTAGCTCGGGAAAAGAAACACACCACCACTGAGAAGAATCAACATGGGGTCCTTGGCGAACTCTGGTCGAATTTGGGCAGCAACAGAAAAAACTATGGTGATCATATAGATCTGCTCAATAGTCTCGAGGAGCATAAAGAACAGGCTGCTGCGCATGTCAAGGCTGCACTGCGAGCACTGCACACGATGAACGACAATCTAGAGGTCCTGCGGGAGAGAGTGGCTGCTCCTGACCTGCTTGAAAGCAAGTTACCCCTCCATGTGCACATCGAGAATCTCCGGAAAGGATTGGAGAGGCTCCAGGAGAGTTGAGTGGCATGGCGAGGACAAGGGATGAGTGACGAGATGGTCAAGATGTTACTACACGGTGGTTCGGAGTGACTTGGTTGTCTTGCGGTGATGTGTACTATCACTGCACCAGAGTTGCAAATTGACACAGTGATGCAAACAGTGTTGTAGTATATGCAACAAAGGTACAGGAGGCTTCTTATGTTACTTCTAGGCTGGTATAAGTGTAATTAAGATGCTGGTCTATTTTTTTTGATGAAAGATGCACAAGAAATGAGTCTATCAGGTCTTTGGTAGGGTGGACAGCCAAATCTGAGCATTGTAGGTACTCCAGAGAGACAAGCATTGGGTTTAAAATTCTTCTTTTCATTTTGGATGTACTATGTCGAAAGTCTGGTGTTTCTATTAAGGAATTATCTTCTAATCACCATGACTTATATTTTATTAATTGCTATTCATTTTGCTTTTGATGCTAGACCACTCTATACTGTTCTAGATGGACTATTACATCACACAATCTAGACTTTGACATCATATCCTTCACCCTAGCTCTAGACTATGATGTCATACCCTTATCACCAGGGTTCAGGGTTCCTTATCTATGACATCACTTACTATAGCTTCCACCAATAGCCTTTTGCCCTCTTATCTTCAGGTCATAGGGCATGACCATACATATAGGAGTTCAAACTCCTCTTTAACTTTACTGTAGAACAGTATAAGTACAGGGCCTTTCGTCTCTAATCTACAGTGTTCTCAACTTGTCTTTCAGAACCTCCTCTGAGTACAGTTCCCTCTGTCTAGGCATACCAGCCTCTTCATCTACTCAGACTTCAAGATCTCCTTGTCGCTTCCCCTCTCCTGACTGTTGAGTGAGTAGCTCCCACTTGACTCTCCACTTCTGCTGTTCCCCTCTGCCGTTGGGACCTTCAAGTTCCAATAGGTTATGAGCCCTGTGAGGCTCTAGGTCCATCATTTACAATGCCCTTCCCGAGCTTTGCACAGGAGAGTGCGATTTTCTTGGTGTTACGGTTTTGGTGCACCCCCAGTCTTTTTCTCTTTCCCACGACCTCGTGCCCATCTCGTGACCACTCCTGTCACCTGACCATTCATCCTGGCACACTCTCGCACTTGTCCACACCAGACGCGACGCATCTTGACACAGCACGGCTTCGCCCCTTCCGCACTGCCCTCCCTCAGTGCTTCTTGACACAGCCGCTCCCCCTGTGTCCCAATCCTAGATCTTCCCTGGATCCTCCCTGGAATATCCCCCGGGACTTCCTGTCCGCTGATCGCCCTGCACTGCCCTCCTTCAGTGCCTCTTGACACAGCTGCCCTCCTGTGTTCCCTCAGTGATTCCCATCTCAGTTGAGGCCAGATCTCTCCTCAGCATCGCCACCACCTTGTGTTGCGCCCCGACCTCTGTTCATCCTTGTGACCACTCATGTGCCATCACAACACATCGCGCCACGCTGATTCCCATGACGTGTCCTTCTGCTCGTGAACTTCCCACGCAGGACCCCTCCTGCCTTTTTAGGCGATATCATCACCACACTGACTCCAGGCTTCCTTATATGGATATGGACTTTTACCTTATTAGGTTAGACTGCGCATGGACCACCATTACCAGATTGGGATATATGTACCTGCCCTAAAGCCCTTACGGCTGGGGTATATAAGTTCGAGCTCCTCTCGAACACCTTTCTCTCTCTAACCTTGATTTGACACCTAAAGTGTACACCTTATGGTTACTCTTGTGGTATTCATCATCCGTTCCCTGCAACATTCCCTTGCTTGATCTCTACCTCGCCCTCCCCTCCTTCCTCCTTCGTTGAAGGACTCCGTCGACAACTCTAGGTTCTCCCTAGAGTCCCAACCCGGGAACTCGTCATCGTTCCCCCATCCAACAGCTCATTGCCATTGGCTCGTCTCTCAGGGTACTACTCTTAGTATCCCTCATTGTCGCCAGGCTCTTCATCAAGCCTGAAGGTATCCTGCGTAGTCAGGACTAGCAAGAGTTAGGCTCAAGGCGGCTCTATGCTTCGTGTCTACTTGTACGCCTACCGGGTGGTAGTCGTAACACATACCATGTGCCTCGCAACACGATGCATCTCTACCTTATTTATCTTTAAGGCTCTGACCCCTGCCCTAAAGTACCTTACTATATATATTAGAGTATCACCTGTACCTACTTCTTTCCCCAACCTTGATATACACTAATTCATGTTGTCAAACACATTCCTCAAGATCCCCTCTCTTGTGCCTCTCCTCTCCTCTGCCTCATCCTTCCTGCTACCAACTCCAGGCCAGTCCTGGTACTGTTGACTTTGGTCAAGCCATTCATCCTTAACTCCTTTGTGGAGTTGACCTAGGATAGGAACAAGACGACATGTTCACAAATGTGTACCATTGTTACATTAGTCATAACAAGACCAAGTCTCAAATGGTGGATGACATTGCAACAGGAGATGTTGCATGATGAGGACAGCAGCCAGATCCTTGCAACTGTGATACCAGGACGTGGTAATGGAAGTGGCATTGACAAGGTGCTGAAGGCTATTGTGGCTGAGGAGGGAGAATTATTATCAGGTTGTGTTGATGTCTTTTAGTATTACATAGAACATTGTATTATACTCAGGTCTCAAACTTCTTTTGGTCTGTCTTGCTAGTGGTTATCTTTAGACATACCTGGCATGCAGGTTTACACTGCCACATGCCCAACAATCATCCAAACCACCACCATTGTGGCATCACCTTGCCCTTGCACAATCTTCCTGTTCAATCTGCTTCACAAAGTGCTGTATCAGCCTTTTTGATCCCTAGGACTCTAGCTTGTTGGTCTGTGTCTCCATCATTCAATCTACCTCCAGATGTGACTTACAAGCTTGTACAGATATAACAAATAATTGCTCAGTACTCTACTCCAAAAATGCACAGAGGAACATCCACATAACTAAGACATGGTAAATTGTTGAAATCATGGAATTTGCAATCTGACTGGGTTGTTTCAGTACTGGATGTATTCATGACCCTATTGGCATCATAGCCACACCTCCCACATACGGGTTCTTGGGACTTTGTATGCCAACACCTGGGTGTGAAATGCATGTTTTGAATCCTGAAGATGGTGTAACTCCCCCCTCCTCCACTGGCCAGAGCAGAAGCTCCAAGTCCATGGTCCAATGGTCTTTGTTCATTACTACAATATGTTACAGTTGAAGAGACCCCCCATCCATTTTCTCCTTCTTCTCTTTCTCACCCATCTCCTCACCCCCTGTCATCCCTCTCCCCACCTTCCCACCTCAACCACCCCAGGTCCTCACTCTTTGCCAAGATCTTCCATGATCTCCGAGATTACCACATCCTTTCCTCTGCATGGGCTAACTTGCTAGATGAGTCACTATTCAAACAGTAGGACAGTACTTCACCACCTCCAGATATTCCCTTCTCTCTCCATCTCCAGGACTCTCCTTTTCTATTTCATCTATTTAGTCTGACTCATATGGACTTGCAGACACTGCCTCCAACATCGTCTTCTCTTTACAGGCAATGCATATCCCCTTCTATCCATCATTTACCTTACACATGATATGTGACATGACATGTTCTTTTCCTTATTTATCTTTAGGGCTCCAACCCCTGCCCTAAAGTATCTACTATATATATTAGGACACTGCTTGTACCTCTTTCTCTCTCTAACCTTGATATACTATACATACACTATTTTATGTTGTCAACTCATTCCTTGGAATTCCCTCCTCCATGTCTAGCTTCTTCTACCTCATCCTCCACTCTACCAACTTCAGGCCAGTTCTGGTACTGTTGACTTTGGTCAAGCCATTCACCCTTAACTCCTCTTTGGAGTCAACCTAGGGAAGGAACGAGATGGCACATTACACAAATATATACCTTTGTTACTCCAGTCATAACAAAATATCAAGGTTATCCTTATCTTGATGCTATCATGCCTGAACTCCCCAGAGACTACCAGGTGCTAGTCTAGATCCCAAGCAAAATGAGATCCATATGCTTATACAGCCTTTTTTATTGGGAAGGACCTTCTTCTGACAAAGAACAACACATCTCCCCACCCCAACCCAATTCCCCAACCCATGCCTTCTCTTCTATTTCCCACTCTGACTCTCCCTCCTCCTCTAGAAGGATTAGTTCTCAACCAAAAACAGGAGCCTTCATATCTCCTCACCATGTCATCACACTCCATCTCCAGCCCTATCCCAAGCCTTCTCTAGTGGCCAATACACCCAACCAAAGACCCAAGTTGATGTCCTCATCCAACCTCCCATTTCTGAGGAATCAAAAGAGGAATCCTCCTCCAATGACAGAGAAGCATATGAAGACTTTGTTAGAAGAACAGACCTTCTCCCAGATCTACCCCCGGATCCACCAGACAATGACCCTGAACCAGGAGATGACAACAACAACAAAGAAGATGGTGATATGCCTGGAGTTAAAGCTGCCTTACCAGAGGAGTTCTCTGGAGAATCCAGTGATGCAAACAGATGGCTCATGGCTATGGAGGGCTACTTCTCCCTCAACAATATGCTCGGAGACCTTGCAAAGAGTTATGTCTTCCTCAACCATATGCAGAAGAGAAGAGGAAAGGCCTTTGCAGAAGTGTGGCTTGCCAAAATTAAAGATGGCAGGATACCCCACAGACAAATCCACTTTGCTGCAATATGAGAAGTATTTACCAACATGTTTACCCCTTATGACACTGCTGCCCAGGCACAAGTCGAACTCTCTTCACTTATATAGAATACCAGAGATATCTGAGGATTTGAGGAATACGTCTCCAGTTTCTCACTCCTCTTGGTATGATCCAAGATCACCAATCTCAATGCCCTCCTGGAATGGTACTTGTGAGGACTTGACCCCCAGATTGCCACTCAGCTCACCATGTCCGGAACCCTCCAAACTGCCACCTCCATGAAAGATGTCTACATGAAGTTGTCTGAGATCAAGGGCAACTTCAAATGAATCAGGAACATTCAGAGAGGCCTGAAACCAGCTTATGGAGGCCATAGTCATGCTTGTGATCCCAACACTATGGATGTTGATAAAATCACCATCAGCCCTAGCGAACGTTTCAGGTGCATTAGGAAACACCATTGCTTCATTTGCAAGAAGAAAGGATGTTTTACACAAAATCATAAAGATGATTGGAAGAATGGGGTGCAAATTATTGTCAAAACCAGAGCTGTGGAGACCTAACCTGCCATTGGAAGACCATCCTCTGCCGCCCCAGATCCACTGAATGAATTCATCAAGGACCTTTCACATGGGCAAAGTAGGGATGAAATTTTGAGGACACTGAGGTCCTTATTTGATCCTTCTCTCAACAAAAAAGAAGTCTCATTGGAGGGACAGGAAGCCACTATGTGGAATGATGAACACATCCATATTCTCAAGACCCAAGAGGAGAAACCTGCAGCTGTATTTGGAGAATCACCTTCCCTAGGAGATACAAGATTGGCACCAAAGGGTGCCAAGAACTCCCAAGCACCAGTGCATTTTTAGGAGAAAGGACTGAATCAATGTCAGTACCTTCCATTACAATAGCCCCTGTATTTATTTCTGGATCAAGATTGAATTCTATTCGTATTTCCCTCTTGATCTGGAAGCAGGATGGCAAAATCGTTGAAGTGTGCACATTACTGGATTTGGGAGCAACAGGCTGCTTCATTAATTGGAAAGCAGTCAGGCATCTGGGCCTACCAATAGCCAGACTTTACCAGCCTATCAAGGCCTGGAATGCTAATGGTACCAAAAACTGGTCAGGTATCATCAAGTTCAAGACAATGGTTGTCTTGGACTATGAAGGAATAAAGGAACTGCAGGACCTTTACATCCTTAGTTGTGGCAAGGATGATATCATCCTCGGAATCCCTTGGTTCCAATCAATCAATCCAGATGTTCACTGGACAGAGGGGCATGTAACAATCACACCATCCTGATATCAAGACACTACAGGCGCCAACCCCAAGGTCTTGAAACAGCAATACCTTATGAGGTATTTGGGCAGCAATGACAAAGAATGGATCAAGTAGGAACTCTATGAAGGGTTCAAAAAATGGACACCAATCCAGCACACTAGGTTCTTCCATGCCCACAGAGATATACCAGAGTTCATATTGAAATGAACTACACTATCAATGATGATAGCCCAGCAACAAGACAAAATGACCACTACAATCTCCTTGGCCTTCCAGGACTATGAGGATGTCTTTAACAAAAAAGACACAAAACTACCTCCCTCTCAACTTTACGACCACACCATTGAGTTAAAAGACTCATTTGTACCATGGCATGCTAAGGCCTATCCTCTGAACCCTGTAGAAACACAGGCATGCAAGGAGTTTGTTGAAGAACATTTGAAGACTGGGAAAATCACTCCATTGAAGTCTCCCCAAGCCTCCCTCTTTTTCTCCATCCAGAAGAAAGATGGAAAGCTTTGTCCCTGCCAGGACTACTGGTACCTTAATGAACATATGATCAAGAATGCATACCCCCTTCCCCTTATTTCCGAGTTGGTGGACAAATTTAAAGGCTCAATGATGTTCACCAAATTTGATGTCTGATGGGGGTACAATAATGTATTGATCAAGCCAGAAGACTGGTGGAAGGCAGCATTCCTCACTCCCATGGGACTTTTTAAACTTGTGGTCATGTTCTTTGGAATATGCAACTCCCCAGCTATGTTCCAGGCATTCATAAATGATATCTTTGAAGACTTTATTGTGGAAGGATGGCTTATTATCTATGTGGACAACCTCCTCATCCACTTGGCAGATGCAATGCTACACAAGGAATGCATGCAGAAGGTGCTTCAGCACTTCCATGAACATGAAATGTTTCTCAAACTTGAGAAATGTACCTTTGCCACACCCAAGGTGGAATACCTAGGCATGGTTGTTAGCAAGGATGGAGCAAAGATGGACCCAGCCAAGCTAAAGGCAATCAATGAATGGAAAACCCTGGTGGATGTAAAAGATGTGCAGTCCTTCCTTGGCTTCTGCAATTTCTATCACAGATTCATCCCCTCCTTTTCCACCATAGCTCACCCTCTCATCGACGTTACCTCTAAATCCCAGCCTTGGCACTGGGACACCCCTCAGGAAACTGTGTTTTGGATGCTCCAATGCATATTTATGTCAAAGCCTGTCCTCGCCTTCCCTGACCCCTCCAAACCATTTACTATAATGACCAATGCCTCATTGATGGCATCTGGTGGTGTTTTGATGCAACCTGACTCCAATGGCAACCTATGCCCTTGTGGGTATATTTCCAGGATGTTCTCACCAGCAGAACAAAACTACAATGTCTTTGACCACAAATTGCTTGCTGTCATTCATGCCTTGGAGGAATGGCACCAATACCTTTTGGGCTTCTTCCACCCTGTGACGGTCCAGACAGACCACAAGAACTTGACATACTTCAAGGAGCTGCAGAAGCTGTCTCGCTGACAGGCACACTGGTTGCTCTTTTTACAGGACTTTGACTTGTCCCATGTTGCACTGCCTGGGTCCAAGATGGCCCCTGCAGATGCCCTGTCCAGGAAGGATATTATTGATACATCTGGCAACAATGTGGATGTCCAGATGTTGCCTGATGATGCCTTTGACCACCAGTTATGGGCCATTGATTTGGCCCTTGCCAACAAAATCCACTCCTCCTCCACTTCCAATTCTCTCATGTTGGATGTGCTCCATCATATGGAGCATGAATTCCCTACCCCTGGCTGCACTGTTGCTGCTGATTGGTCCTTCATCAAGGAATGCCTTTACTTCAAGAACCATCTATATGTCCCTGTGGACACTTGTCCTGACCTTATCTCTGCTGCCCACACCTTCTTCAAGGGGGGGCATGATGGCCACCTTTGCACTGTCATTCTTCTTTCTTGCAACTACTGGTGGCCTGGCCTCTCCTCTTTCATCTGGAGATATGTGGCTGGTTGTGCTGTCTGCCAAGTGTACAAAGTGCAGACCCATCCTATGGTTCCCCCCCTTGTCCCCCTTAATTTCGCTGCCTCCCATCTCTTCCAACATCTCTCTGTGGATCTTATCACTGACCTCTCCTTGGTGTGAGGCTTTGATTCTGCCATGGTTGTGGTTGACCATGGGCTTACAAAAGGGGTAATATTGGCCCCATGCACAAAGATGGTGGATGCTGCTGGTATTGCCTGGTTATTTTTTGAACATGTGTTCAAACAGTTCAGTCTCCATGACTGCCTACTTTCAAACTGAGGGCCCCAATTTGCATTGGCCTTCACCAAGGAGCTTGCATTCCTTCTCAGATATGATATCTCACTTTCCACTGTGTACCATCCCCAAACCAACAGGGAAACTGAGCAGTACAACCAGGAGCTGGAAACCTATGTACTTGTGCATCTTTTGTGATGGCATTCCCCAGAAGTGGCTAGACCTTCTCCTGTTTGCAGAATTCACCCATAATTCCATGGAATACTCCATCACCCATAAGTCACCCTTCTCCCTGATGCTCAAATACTTCCCTTGCTCCTATCTGGCAATTGGAAAAACCTTTGACCCTACCCTCAAACACTGCCTTTTAGACCTAGACGAAGCCTGGAAAGAAGCAGGAGCTGTGCATATTCTTGTTCAACAGAAAATGAAAGAATGGAACCTTTCCTGGTTCCAGCTGTGGAAGATTGGAGATAAGGTGTGGCTCAACAGCCACAACCTTAAACTACAGATTCCATCTTGGAAGCTTTCCCCTCAACAAACTGGACCATTTGAGATTTCCACCATAATCTCCAAAGTGGCCTATTAGCTCAACCTTCCCCCACAATGGAAAATTCACAATGTCTTCCATGCCTCACTCTTATCATCCTATCAGGAAACTCCCGAACATGGACCCAATTTCCTTCACCCATCTCCAGAACTCCTTGAAACCAAGGAGGAATACAAGGTGGACAAAATCATCAACCACCATGGAATGCCCTGAAGGAGGCAGTACTTGGTATACTGGCAAGGATACTCTGACTCAGAACAGACATGGAAACCAGAATCCCATTTGGGGAACGCCAAGGTAGTACTAGCAGAGTATAAAAGAAGGGTTGGACTCTGAAACTCCTCTCTTTTAAGTACCATCTCCATTGTCAATGCCTTTCCCCTTCATCCCTTCCATTTCTCTCTTCACCCATATTAGTTGCCTCCCACCTACCATCCATCGCCTCCTCTATGTTGGCATTCTTGAAAGATCTCAAACACTGGAGGCACTCAAGTCCCTCTCATTCTTTATGGCCAACAAAACACTCATTCATCTTGTCCACCAATACCACCTCTACACCACCATTCAATCCCTTCTCCCTTGGGCCTTTAGGGTCCAGACAGGTCCCACTTCCTTCTTAGGCCCTGGTTTCCCTGACACCAGAGACTCCCCTGCCCCCATCCTTGCCATTGAGCAAACCATGCTTGAACTCTGAAACAACACCCTGGACCACCTGCATGACACAGGGGTCAACCTTTACATCTCCCTCAATTCCCCTTAGAGAATTATCCAATCCCATCATCTTCACCCTCCCCCAGGCTGAGCAGGAGCAATACTACAACAACACCCCTGACCCTATCATCCCTGTTGGCCCTCCTGGTGTAAGGTGTTCATACCTTTTAGGATTACATTCCCCCTATCCAACCTAATCCACTCACCTTTCCACTTGTCTGCACACATTTCCCATTTCGGATTGCCTTAGGTTTAGCTATTCATAGTCAGACCCCCTTTTTTTAGCTTGATTAATTTTTTTATGTTCAAAGCAATACCTTTCCAACTTCTTATACTTATCCCCATAGTTACAAGAGTCTGGGTCATAACCTGGACTATAAAACCTTGTATTTCAACTTAAAATACAGTTTTTGGCCTTGTATTGATCTCTCATCCAAATTTTGTGTCTTGTATTCATTTGTATTGACTCTGGCCCTTGTCCTAGGCCATTCCTATTGTATCTGGCCCTTGTCCTAGGCCATTTCTTTTGTCTCTGGTCTTCATCCTTGACCGGATTTCTCTATCTACCTCTCATCTCACACTATTTCCCTATTTAGCAATATTTGTCATCAGCACTGTGGTCAGTCGCCTGCTAATCCTTCATACTGACAACCTATCTCTAGGACCCCTTGGGACAATTATCCCCTCACACCCCCTTATACTAATTATTTACTTTACACTGGATCTGATTCTTCCTCCCCAATCAACACTCTTATTGGGTCAGGAGACTCCAGTCCCCAATTCCTTGATAACAGAGCTCTTCAAGAACATTGTGGAACCATCCTCCTTTCTCCCAGAGAGACCCCTTCTTCCCCCACCTCCATACCTGGAGATCAAACCCCCTCACCCTGCCCAACCCTCTGCTGTCTCCACAGACATGCCCATTATCTTGTTTTCTCAGCAGGCCTTCCATTGCAGCCCCCATGCTTTCTTTCCCCCTCATTGGGAGACCCTCCAGTAATCCACCCAACCCTCCACATCAACATTCCTAGTGGGGCCAGTAACAAGCCAGGAACCACTTGATTGGATCCCAATAACCCAGCTCCAACTGTGGGTAGTACTACCCAGCCTCGCATGGGTGCCACACCCCACATATCCACTCCCCACCCCAATTGCCCCACTATATCCATGGAACAGCTGGAGCACATCTGGTGCTTCCAATGCTGACAGCTTAGGCATATTTGGCAGGACTACCCCTGGTACTGGTGCTGCTTTTGCTGCATTGTTGCCCCTGGACACATCCAATCCCTTTGTCCAAATCGCTGCTGCACCAATTGCTACACCCACAACCACATCTGGAATGCCTGCCCCCATGACCTCCCCTCCTCCTCATTGGATCTCACCAATTTTGAAGAAAACAAAGGTGACCAAAGTGAATAGTGTGGAATCTGAGATGGAACTTCAGATCAATGAAGGGGGTAATGTTACAGTTGAAGAGACCCCCCATCCATTTTCTCCTCCTTCTTTTCTTCCTCACCCATCTCCTCACCCCCTATTGTCCCTCTTCCCACCTTCCCACCTCAACCACCCTAGGTCCTTGCTCCTTGCCAAGATCTTCCATGATCTCTGTTACGATTATGGAGGAGACCCCTAATCAATTTTCTTCTACGTCTCCTCCTCCTCGTCCACCGACTCCAATTCCCTCATCGGTTACCCCACCTCTCCATCTCGACCATCTTTATTTGGCAGGACTACCCCTGGTACAGGTGCCGCTTTTGCTGCATTGTCGCCCCAGGACACATCATGTCCCTTTGCCCCAACCACCGCTGTACCAGATGCTACGCCCGCGACCACCTTTGGCACGCCTGCCCCCACGACATCCCTGACCCCACCTGGGATCTCACCGACTACAAGGTCAACGAAGGGGACCGCAGTGGATAGGCTATCTGAGATGGAACTTCAGATCAACAAAGGGGGTAATGTTACAATTATGGAGGAGACCCCTAATCAATTTCCTTCTATGTCTCCTCCTCCTCGTCCACCGACTCCAATTCCCTCATTGGTTACCCCACCTCTCCATCTCAACCATCCTGGTGCCACCTTATTCTCCTCCCTCTTCTCCAACCTAAGGGAATACCATATCCCTACCTCCACGTGGGCTGACCTCTTGGATGAGTCTCTCTTC
>JBBPQP010000866.1:0-16279 GCA_038092555.1 Boletus subgraveolens
CGGATGGGTGGGGTGTATATCGCAGACGCCCTCATCAAGGGTAACGTGGGCTACTTTCTATGGTACGCATATTCAACCTTGTTTATGACCTGCACAGCGACATCACATGTCTCTACATTTTCTTATGACAGCATAATTCTTGGATGTAGCGTCACTGTCATCATGCAACAGGGTCTTGGGGTATGTCGTTCTGACGTTCTCGCATAATGCTCACCCGGTGAACCCACACTAGTTTGAATGGACGGAGGTGTCCGAAGGCTTCCCAGCAGTGATGGAAGCGGTGCTTGGATGTCGACTGATTATCAATCTCCGGGTATCGCTTGTGCAGAATTTGGAGGAAGAAGATATGGAATCCGACGCGCCATGGGTTGCAGTTGTTCCCTCTTCGACCACACTTTTAGAGTAGGTTTGTGTTAAATGCCTTAGAAGTATGATACCGTATGCTTTTACATGAGTGGCGCATGAAGTGAGTACTATGCTCACGTGCTCAAATTTACAGCACCTGACTGTAAGCCCACCCGCTCAAATAAAAAAGTGGAAGCCGCCTTGGAGGGGCGGAACACTAAGCGGTCGAAACAGAGCGTGAAGAGCGATAGGATTGCAGACATGAGGGAGGAAAACAGAATGGGTCTTAGAGCGTAGCTAAGGTGTCGTATATATAGGGTATGGTCAGAATGCCAAAGGTCGGGGTATATCAGTATGGAATGTACGGAGATAAGGATAAGGAGATAAGGAAAGGAATACTAAGTACCGCGGGCGGGCTTACACTGAGTGGAGCATGAAACAAGTATCATGTCCCTGATGTGACGCCATGATATACAGTGGGGTACTGTAAGGTGTATGATGATTGGTACCCACCGTTCTAATCTAGTGCCATCAGCAGACTTTCAGCTGGTAGTGATGCCAGTTGGGTAGTTGCAACGCAACCACAGCACCTACCAAATTGGATAGTTTCAGTCGGAGATGTATATCCAAAGTCCACCTATACAATATGCCGAAAAATTCTGGACTAGGTCCACTGCTGTACTCAGCCTGTAACATGTAGGCGAGATCTCACACAGCGGAATCTCAGTCTTCTCGGCGTCTTGCATGGCTGATCAGCAGGAACACATGATTATTGCACCAATCGCCGTGCTGATCGCGGGTCGCAGGTTGCCGCACTTTCAATTTTCCAGTGGTAAAGTTCGAGATCGGTAGCAAGCCAGAGCCACGACTTACAAACCGCTCGAGTGCATAAGTGTGCAAGTAACACAGATATTGAGACACACGACTCGTCGTTTACAGGACGGGATTCACTTGCTTGTGGAACCATACTGATAGATAGTTGTCTCGTCCATTGATTCATCTATTTTATATAGTGAAAAAAGAGTATGTGCTGGTGCTGAATTCATGTTAGTCTCCGGTCCATATACTTAGTTACATATTCTTGGTGACCTGTACACGATGGCACCTGCGCCACCGTCCCACGGTGACGAGGTGATAACAGTGCAATGTAGTGCTACAGAAAGCTGAGAAAGAGGGACAACAGGGATGCTTAGGCAACTTGAACTTTAAGTCGAGGGGGGGTTATATCACCAATAGCGTCTAAGTCCGCGTCGTCTCCTTTGAAATAACCATCAGGAGCGCGGCGCCAGTCATGGAGAATGGGAAGATGCAGTTACTACAAGATATGTCCCGTGCAACGCATTATAAGTAGTCTAGGCACGCAGGAACGGCCCATCGTGTATACCGAGAAATAATGTCACAGCGATTCTTCGACGCCCTCGAACTTGTTCTCGCTCCGATATTTGCTCTCGCTACCAATAAGAGCGATTGGATTCATCGGTAGGTGTTGATCATTTTCGACATTGTTTTCGGTCAATGTCGTGATGTGGACTTGCACTCCGCTTCTTTGGTCCGCATTGAAAGTGTCAACCTGTTGTTGTCGGGAGTACATCAGAGCGGTGGGCAACATCGCCGACTGGTTCGCCCGATTAGCCAACCCAACACGGATGATGACCATGTAAAACGTGATGGAGATAATGGGTGTGACCTGGGCAGTCAGCAATAACGTTTAAAATATCAGTGGAACTCTTCTCATTAATGAGCGAGGACATGATGTGCTGACCATGTCTAGAATCACGTACTGGCCATTGGAATTATTTACAAAGCAAGTCAGCAACGCGAGAAGGGTGACGGAGTAAATCACCCCGGAATCGATAATGGTGTGTAGAATGATCCGCAGTTGGGACTTTTGGTGGCCACACAGCCTCGCAGTCGTCCTGTCGACAGACCAGATACGGTAAGCCAACAGAACTGGCGAGGGGAGAATGCAGTTCAGAAGTTCTCTTCCACACATCAGATACGCGAGCACGTACGAGTCGTCAATAGGTTTGTCGTCAACGTCGATACGAAAAATGACGTGATCCATCCAGAGAGGCTTCCACCAAAGACCCCGCTTTGTGTCACATGCGATGCCGTATACGGACTTGCGATTCCAGTTACTTCTCGGAAATGTCGTCAGTGATTCCAGTCACCCCAAAAAATACCCGGGAAACGTACCACCAACGGCACACCAAAGTAACGCAGGCAAAATCATGACGAGTTTAGATTGCCATACTACGTAACAGCGGTAAAGCTATCAACACAGTCAGCAGATGAAGTTCATATCGAGAGAAAACAAGGCTTACGACGACGCCATCCGCTATCAGCGTCTGTGCAGTATATACATAGTTCTTGTACACGAACGTCCATTGTGACACGTTTGAAAAATATCCAATCGGACCTCCTGGGTAGGTGTCTTGGAACAGTATCAAACCCTCCATGATCCTTATGATATCGATCACGAAGTGCTATGTCCCAAGGAATCAATCACTGTCTATGGTAACTGAAGAAAATGACAAGAAACACGCACCGTCGTGCTAAACACCAACAACAAGCACGCTACTATAAACATCCTACGGTTCACTGGTTGAGTGGACAATCGAGACCACAGTACACAGATCGTTCCTCCGAACATCAACAACGAGAAACCTTGGCGCACAAACAGTTCAGTATGCATTTCCCACGATATCATCGTGGACGGATCTTACCATACAAGAGCGCTTCCAGTAGCACCGACAGTAGCTCTGCCTTGTCGAGAGGAATGCCATTGGAAGCCATATTTCAGGACGCGCACAAGCAAAGTACCCGAGCGAACGCGCAAACCCGATAACAAGAGGAAAGACGGGTGTGGAACAGGGGAGGAAGCGCAGAAATGAGGAGGCAATGCCTCTTCCAATAGAACCTCACCCACTTATGTATCTTGAACAGCCCATCGCAGCAGGGGAACTCGGCACCCCACTCACAAACTTGTGCCCTGCCACATGTTTCCGATGTGGCCTAGTGTATGCAACAAGGACTTGATCGGAGACGAAGAGTGGCGTGGCGCGTTGAAGACTGCAATTCTTCAATAGACCGTTCAGCAGTCCCCATTGAAAATAAGACCTGCATAACGAAACCTGTGTTGTTCATCAAGATCCACGTCGACGTAACGGCGCAACGCGCCGTGGGAGAACTGTTACGACCCATCAACGACTCATAAGGTATCAAGGGTCCACTCCGCATGGATCCTGCTTTTAATGGAGGTAAAACTTTCTTCGCCTCAGCGAGAACTCTCGTTTGATCGTGGCTCGGGGAAAACATTGATCATCAAAGAAGCCTAAGGGTAGCTTTGTATCGTACTCCGATGTAGGTATTGTGTGGACAACTCACAGAGCAGCGTTGAGGCTATGCCATGTAGTATGTATTCACTCCTTTCCTAGTGGACTCTTTGAAAAAAAAAAGCCACAGGTTTGAGCGATCGCCAGTCCCGAACATCTCGGGGTGCTTAGTTGAGGCTCCTCGAAAACGCCACACTGTCATTTTCCGGTCTCGAGGTGGCCCAAATTGGAAACTGTCGCTATAGGGTTATCCACACCTTTTTAGCGCTGATGGATTCTCTAGCTTGAAAAGAGCGGTCATAACATTCAGCTGTTGCGTTTTTTTTTTTTCGGGAAGCTTCTGAAAACACTAGGCTGTATTCGGGACCGATGACCGCTCAACTCCTTTGTCTTAGAATCTGAAAATTACCAGGGATTGTGCCCCAGCGTTGTTCGGACTGCTCGCGTTCATTCACAGTTGGTTTCAGGGAAATTAGTCCGTTCGTCGGAGTTGCCAGCGTCACTTGGCAGATGAGTCAGTGATCAGGATTCAAAACGCAAGTACCAATGGCGAAATTCTACCACTGACTCGGGTTTCAAAGAGGCACCGTGGGGGTCCGACCCCCGACACTGCAGACTAGTACCGTATTGAGTCCGTTGACAATGGGATATTCAGTTTGTCCAGTCATTGAACGGATCGAAAAATCATAGACCGTCATTTCTGTAGTACTTACTACCTGGTCTTGTCCATGTCAAACAAGGCCGTCCAAGCATGTCGTTGAAAGAGAAAGGAAGAAGAAGCTCAGATTGGCGAACCTCGACTAAGTGCGGTATCGTCTGATCAGTGCGAACACGCCAAGGCACAGTGAAAGGAAAATAAATAAATAAAAAGTAAATAAAAAAACGAACGAGGCGCGAAAACAGAATTCCACGATGAAGCACTTAGAATTATAATATGTATACCTCACTGAGATCGTATACGACCCCAAATATCTTCTATGACTCGGATACACACCTCCACCATCATCTAGGGCCCGTCCCCCTGTTCACGGTTTCGTGCTCACCTGTTTCGACGCTTCCGACTTCGTCCGGATGAAACCCGCCACCCCCTGCTATCAAATACGCCTCATCCGAGTCGCCCGCATACCCTGGCACAAGTTGTCTGAATCCCTGCTATCCAAATCGTGAATGTGACGGTGCACTAGGGGATCGGGTAGAGCGATAGCAGGAGCAAGGGGCGAGGTAGCGGGAGCAGTAGCTTAGTCAGCACGGTAGAGAAAACGCAAGTGCGCATGGAGCTAGAGGTTCATTCTCACCACATCGTAGTCGTCTACGACAGAGTCGCACTCCACGCTAGTTCAACGGTGTATGCTGACACTGGGTCTCAAACGACTCCAGTCCAGCGGCTTCAACCCCGATCGAAGACGGTGCCCGTGCATCATAGTATCCCCAGCTCCAGGAGCAGCGGCATCACTAGGCAGCAGCAGGGGTAAAACCCCGGGTACTACCACCCCACCAACATAATCGAGAAACGACGGCTACACCAAATTGACCACCACCCGCAACTAGATGGGTACACCGCCAGCAAAATCCGTCGCTCGAAGCTATTTTCCAACACCATAAGAGATACATGGTCACATATAATTACCCCTCCACAGGACCAACCTGGTACTAACACTCCGACTGGCCTACTGTCGCCCTTGATGTTTTAGTGGGTATTAAGCTCCCCAGGGCTCCACCTGAACGGGATAACCAGGGACTGCAGAGTCCCCACCCCTCGCACCGCGCGAGGCGTCGCGTAAGAGCATTTTTCATCAGGCCGGTAACCAGTTTACCGCTGCAGTGTTCGTGTAGAACTCGACTTGTCAGTTGCTACATAACATGTCACTTGTTCCAAAAAAAACGGGCACTAAGGTGTACTTGACCTGTACCCACGCCCGAACCGTCTCCTCTTGGGTCGACTCATTATCTCCTGCAACGATTACTCCAACGGAAACGGCCTCAGGCACTGGAACTGCAGGACAGCTTTTTTATTGTCTCCCATCGACTATAGTATGATGGACATGAAAATCTGGCAGTGGACGCTCACGAAAGAATCTATCGTGCCCTGCTTTGTACGCGACATCCTCGCCATGCATCAATCCACCGACAGAGGTCCGTCCCGCCTGTGCCTTCCTTTCTAGAAAACTCATCCGAGACCGATTCATAAAAAGGACTTTTTCTGGCTTGGATATATGCATTTTTGGATGGTTCTCATCGACTGGGTCCTTTGTCATCCTAACCCTACCCTCCCCGTACCCGCGCCGTGTTCTCTGACTTGACCCACGGGAGGTCCGAGCGCAAAGACCAATCCCCAACATCCCTCACCAAAGAAACCGCGTCCCGACAAGGCCGTTGCTCATAGACGCACAAAGACCCCTGCCCTTCCTCTCTCGACGAGATTGCACACTTGGAACACGTCATCGAGCTTCACAAGACAAAGTATTCCCTCGCTGTTCCCTTCGTTCTACCTCCCAGACCCACGTCACACGCCGCTCCGCCTGGTACGTCGACACTACACGCATGCATGGGTGCAAACGCGAGCGTTTTCTCCAATTCCTCGCCCACATTGCGCCCGGGTACCAGCACCGCGTCGTATACCCCTCCACCATGTTTGTCGATGCCGCCACAGAATCGAAATAAAGCTACATCCATGCCGACGCATCTCCACTCCACCCATCACGGACACACATGTCCCAGCCTCGCCCACCGCGTCGACCGTCCAAGCGTCCTTGATGCCCTCCACTCCAAGCAAATCATCCAGTCTCGTCAAAGCACACGAGGTGAGTCCCTGCACCCATCTCATGTAGTCCGTTGACATGTATGTATCCATGACGTTTTGCCCCTTGCATCGCCAGGTACCACGCAAACCCAAACAGCGACATCCCCCGCGTCTACACGCACGCGATCCCACCGCGAGCATGTTTAGACTGTACGTCAAACATTACATGGACAATGTCCCACCGACTTTTCCCACTTCTTGGTCTTCTCTCCTATGGAGCACGTGTGGGGGCGTCAATACACTAACAAAACACGCGAGACGAGAGTGAGGGCAATGAACCGACACCCCGCCCTCACCCAAGTGCAAGAAACGAGACTTAGGACGGCGAAGAAGACGAGGACAAGGGGAGACTGGCCCTGGATTTCATGCTCTTGCATCTCCAGCGTGTACCCGGGGTAGCGTTGCTCGTTGCGCGGGTCATCTGTGCGGAAACGTGGAACAGAGACAAGGTCGATGAAGAAAGGGAGCGGGCGAATCCTCGTATCACGTTGTCGACCTTGGCATCGTTGGGAAGACCCAACTGACGCGGGAATGGACATGGGTCTATGCCTACACCCTGGACTGGAACTGGGACTTGGCCAACGGCAGACCCACCGCACAAAAAGATGGTGTGGCTGTTTTCATGGGCGGTTGTCAAGCTGTACGAAGAAGGGAGTATTGTGCTCTAGGATGGGGACATGCGGCTGCTATCAGTACCGCCCCTGTCCCTGTCCCTGCCCCCACCGTCGGGTGCATCATGGGACAACGACTCGTAGAGCAGCACCTTTGGGGTCCCTCTGCGTCGTGCTATGCACCATCTACTCCGGTGGATCTGAGCATGTCCACCACCGTGTTGTCCTTGTCGCATCCCATCTAACCCGTGAGTGATCGTCGACACCGCTTTCACTACCCGTCTCACGGATTGTATTGCTGTCGCATCCAATCCGGTGCATGAGCTATCATCGACTGCGCTTTTACACCCATCTACAGCTGTTGCGTAAGAAATCCCCAGTGGGGGTGTGGGTACGGGTACGGGTACTATGCAACACAAGCTGTACCCATACCTGCAAGTACCCGTACCTGGAAAATCAACCTCAGTTCGATGCCAATGCTTGTCCAGGAATACGAAAAGAAACACGCACCACTGCCATAAGCATTCTACGGTTCACTTGGCGAGTGGGCGTTCGAGACCGCAGTACACTGATCATTAATCCGAACATGAACCACGAGAAACCTTAGCCACACGAACTATTCAGTATGCTTTGCCTACGATATCGTCGTCAACGGGTCTTACCATACAAGAGCGCTTCTAGTAGTACTGACGGAAGGCCTGCCTTGTCGAGAGAAATGCCATTGGAACCCATATTCCAGGACATGCACTAGCAAGACACCAAAGTGAATGCCCCAACTCGATAACAAGAGAAGGAAGTCACCTCCGTTATGAGCCCACAAGATATGATACGACGTCAAGGTTATTCTACAGACATTCCCAAGAGATCATATGACACCACCAATTTAGATTGGAAGATAAAACTCGACGCACATTTCCAAAGAATACTGACAGCGGCCTGATGATTGTGTCGAAGACCATAAATTGGCATCAGTTCCACATACTAGAGCCCATGACAGATGGTTTTCATTCCGTTGTTGTGCAACGGACTGAGGAAGAAATTTTTACGAAGAAGCAAAAGACCCACCGTTGATAAGCATCGATACCGGGTCATACTAGTCTGGTGACGAGATCCGCCACGGCTTGCTTTATAGATGGATCTCGTCACCAGACTAATCGGTCACGCGATGTGACATGCTAAGCAGCTAGATTAATAACGATACCATCGTTTACACGATCGTAAATAAAATGAAACCTAACATGGATGTGTCTTGCACGAGAAAGGCTAGCTGTGATGGTAGAAAGAGAAATTGTACTGGTGCTGTCAGCGCGAACAACGAGGTGTGTGGGTGTGACGTGTGGATGTGTGTCACATGCTGCAATGTGTAGTAGGGGAGATCTCACACAGCGGAATCTCAATCTTCTCGGCGTGGTTGACCAGGAACACATGACTACTACACTAATCGTCGTGCTGATAGCCGGTCGTAGACTGCCGTACTTTAAATTTACCTGTCGTCGAGCTTGAGGATATCCCACGTATCAGAGCCAAAACTTACCATTCTAGGAAACCGCTCGAGTGTAAGTGTGCAAGTAACCCACTAGATATCGAGATTCGAGACACACTATTCATCGTTTACTTAACGGGATTCACTTGGTTATGGAATCACACTAATAGCTATTCGTCTTCTCCATTGATCCAATTGTTTTAGTTTGGTCACAATGAAAAAGGAGTACGTGCCAGCGCTGAATTAATATTGGTCTCTGATCCACAAGCTTAGTTACATATTCTTGGCAACCTGGATAGGACGGCACCTCCGTCACCATCCCGTGGTGACGAGGTAATAACAGTGCAATGTAGTACTACAGAAAGCTGAGAAAGAGGGATGCAACTTTAAGCCGAGGAGGAGTGAAAACCCGGGTGATATTTCTATAGCGTCCAAGTCCGCGTCTTCTCCTTTAAAATGACCATCAGGGGCGTCGTGCCAGTCATGAAGGATTAGAAGATGCAGTTACTACGAGATATGTCCCGTGCAACGCATCATAGGTAGTCTAGGTATGCAGGCCCGGGAACGGCCCGTCTTGTACACCGAGAGACAAGGTTACACCGATTCTTCGACCCCGTCGAACTTGATCTCGCTTCGACGTTTGCTTTCGCTACCCATAAGAGTTATCGGACTCATTGGTGAGCGTTGCTCATTTTCGATGTTGCTCTCGGTCAACGTCGTGATGTGGACTTGCACTCCACCCCTTCGGTCTGCACCCAAAATCTCAGACTGTTGCTGGTAGGCGTACATCGGAGAGGTGAGCATCATCGACGACTGGTTCTCCCGATTAGCCAACCCGACACGGATGATGACCATATAAAACGTGATGGAGATGATGGGCGTGACCTGGGCAGTCAGCGATAACGTTTGAAATTTCAATGGGACTATTCTGATAAGCAAGTGAGAGAATGATGGGCTGACCGTGTCTAGAATCACGTATTGGCCGTTGGATTGATTTACGAAGCAAGTCAGCGCCGCAAGCAGGGTGACAGAGTAAATCACCCCGGCATCGATAATGATGTGTAGAAGGGGCTGTAGCGAGGACCTTCGGAGGCCACACAGCCTCGCGGTCGTCTTGTCGACGGACCAAATACGGTAAGCCAACAGAACTAGGAAGAGGAGAATGGAGTTCAGAAACACTCTTCGGTACACATCAAATACGCGAGTACGTACGGGTTGTCAACAGGTTTGTCGTCAACGTCGATGCGTAAAACGACGTGATCCATTTAGAGAGGCTGCCGCCAAAAACCTCGGTTTGCTTCACTTGCGATCCAGTATACGGACTTCCGACTCCAGTTACTTCTCGAAAATGCCATTAGTGATTCCCATCACGCCCAAAAACCCGGGACACGTACCACCAACGGCACACCAAAGTAATGCAGGCAAAATCATGACCAGTTTAGATTGCCATACAGCGTAGCAGCGGTAAAGCTATCAAAACAGTTAGCTGATCAGGTTCGTCTCGAGAAAAAACCAAGCTTACGATGACGCCGTCTCCTATCAGGGTCTGTACAGTATACACGTAGTTCTTGTACACGAACGTCCATTGCGACGGATTTGAAAAATATCCAATCGGTCCTCCAGGGTAGGTATCCCGGAACAATATCAGGCCCTCCATGATCCTTATGATATCGATCACAAGGTGCTATGTCACAGGGAATCAATCTCTGTCTACGGTAACTGAGGAAAGCGACAAGAAACACGTACAGCCGTGCTAAACAGCAACAACAAGCACGATACTATAAGCATCCTACGGTTCGCTGCGTGAGTGGACCATCGAGGCCACAGTACACAGATCGTTCCTCCGAACATCAACAACGAGAAACCTTGGTGCACAGACCATTCAGTATGCTTTGTTCACGATATCGTCGATAACGGAGCTTACCATACAAGAGTGCTTCCAGTAGCACTGACAGAAGTTCGGCCTTGTCCAGAGGGATGCCTTTGGCCATATTTCAGGACGGGCACAAGCAAAACACCAAAGCAAACGCGGAAGCCAGATAACTAGAGAGAGAAAGACGAGTGCGGAGTGGGGAGAAAGCGCAGAGAAGGCGACACCCCTTCTAACGGAGCGCCGCCCACTTATGTGTCTCGAACAGCCCGTTGGCAACAGGGATACTCGGCAAACCTTGATAACCAAGGCACACCCCCCAATACCCCACTCACAAACCTTGTATCTACCACGTGCGTCTCGCGTTTAAATGTATGTCGACCCGCGTGGGTGTGTGCAACGCAAACTCGATCGGGGAGGCGAAGAGTGGCGTGGCGTGCAAAGAATGCAATGTTTCAACTTGAACATTGTGGTCTGTTCAACGCCTCCAGGATAAATCGTTTTACTGCAGAAACATGTCACTGGGACACAGGAAGGATGGCAAGTGGCGTTTCCCATTGAAAATGAACCCTGCATAACGAAACCTGTTTTGTTTCTCAATGCTTACCGTCGACGTAACAGCGCAATATGCCGTGAGAGTCCTGTTGCGGCCGGCCGCATCTAAAGAATTAAAGTATCGGTGACCCACTCCGCATGCATCCTGCCTTTGGCGGAGGTTTACCTCTGTTCGCCCCCGGGGTGCCTTGTTTGCATTCGGTGGCATAGCGAGGGCTCTTTTGACCATGACTCGGAGAAAACATTGATCATCAAACAAGTCTAAGGATAACTTCATGTGTCGTGTACAACTCACTGATAAGGGTCGGGGCTATGCCATGCAGTATGTACCCACTCCTTTCCTAGTAGGATGGCCTCTTTGAAAAAAGATAGCCAATATGAGCGGTCGCGAACATATCGGAGTGCTTAATTGAAATTTTTGAAATTTGAGGCTCCTAGTAACGCCACAATTCGGGCCTGTCCCTGCTTCTGATCTCGAGGTTTTCGGCCTAATTGGGGGAGATTATCACCGTAGGGCTATTTTAAGATGGATTCTTTAGAAAAGACATAGGAGTTGAGCGGTCGTCGGTCCTGGATAAACCTTTCACTGGAGGCCCTTCTCGAAGAAGGAAAAAAAAAAGCAACATTAAACGTTATTTACCCTGAGGGCCTGAAATGCGGCTCGTGTTCGTTCAGCCAGGGCTGCTTTCCAGGAAATAACTTCATTACAGTCCGTTCGTCATTAATTCCCGCCTGTCACTTGGCAGCCGTGATCAAGATTCAAAACACAAGTACCAATGACGAAATTCTGCCACTCACTTGGGTTTCAAAGAGGAACTGCACGTGGGGGGTCCAACCCGAGTCCCGACCGTGCTGCAGGCTGGTACTACAGTCAATGATTCCCTTATAACACATACCCCCGGGATAGACCCAAGGGTATGTATTATGAGGGAGTGTGTTATACTAGACATGCGTTACGTTGACAATAGGATACTATCCAGTTTGGGCCCTGTCATTTCTGTAGTACTTACTTACTACCTAGTCCTGTCCATGTCAAATAGAATGCCATCCGCGGAACGTCTCGTTGAAAGAGAAAGAAGTAGCCCAGACGAGCGAGGGCCAAGTGTGGTGTTATCTAGCAGTGTGCAGTCACGCCAAGAGGCGAGAAAAAAAGGGCCAAGGGTAAAGAGGAAGAAGGAAAAATAAAATAATAATAAAAAGATAAACAACTTGACGCGAAAACACGAGACGATGAAGCAATTACAACAATACCTCACTGAGATCGCCCCACTCCAGATTCTATGATACACAACACACCTGTCTATGTTTGCGTGCTCGCCGGTCTCGACATCTCGTCCGGATGAAACTCACCACTCGCCACCCCCAAATACGCCTCATCGCCCGCATACCCCGGTACAAGTTGCTTAAACCCCTGCGATCCAAATCGCGAATGCGACGGTGCATGCCAAACCTGCATCTCAAACGACTCCGATCCAGCAGCTTCAACCCTGATCGAAGACGGTGACTGTGCACCATACCCCGGCTCCGAGAGCAGCGGTATCACTAAACCACCATCCCACGATGTCGAGGTCATAACAGTGCAATGTAGTGCTACGGAAAGCTGAACAAGAGAGATGCTTAGGCAACTTCAAGCCGAGGAGGGGTGATATTTCTGTAGCGCCTAAGTCCGCGTCTTCTCCTTTAAAATGACCATCGAGGGCGTCGTGCCAGTCATAGAGGATCAGAAGATGCGGTTACTACGAGATATGTCCCGTACAACGCATCATGAGTAGTCTAGGTATGCAAGAGTGGCCCTTCTTGTACACCAAGAGACAAGGTCACACCGATTCTTCGACCCCGTCGAACTTGATCTCGCTTCGATGTTTGCTTTCGCTACCCATAAGAGTTATCGGACTCATCGACGAGTGTTGATCATTTTCGGTGTTGCTCTCGGTCAACGTCGTGAAGTGGACTTGCACTCCACTCCTTCGGTCTGCACCCAAAATCTCAGGCTGTTGCTGGTAAGCGTATATCGGAGAGGTGAGCATCATCGACGACTGGTTCTCCCGACTAGGCAACCCGACACGGATGATGACCATATAAAACGTGATGGAGATGATTGGCGTGACCTGGGCAGTCAGCGATAACGTTCGAAATTTCAATGACTATCCTGATAAGCGAGCGAGAGAATGATGGGCTGACCGTGTCTAGAATCACGTATTGGCCGTTGGATTGATTTACGAAGCAAGTCAGTGCCGCAAGCAGGGTGACAGAGTAAATCACCCCGGCATCGATAATGATGTGTAGAAGGGGCTGCAGCGAGGACTTTCGGAGGCCACACAGCTTCGTGGTCGCCCTGTCGACGGACCAAATACGGTAAGCCAACAGAACTGGCAATAGGAGAATGGAGTTCAGAAACACTCTTCGGCACACATCAGACACGTGAGTACGTACGGGTTGTCAATAGGTTTGTCGTAAACGTCGATATGTAAAACGACGCGATCCATTTAAAGAGGCTGCTACCAAAAACCGCATCGTGCGTCACTTGCGATCCAATGTACGAACCTACGATTCCAGTTACTTCTCGAAAATGCTGTTAATGATTCCAGTCACGCCCAAAAAACCCCGGACACGTACCACCAACAGCACACCAAAGTGATGCAGGCAAAATCATGACCAGTTTAGATTGCCATACAGCGTAGCAGCGGTAAAGCTATCAAAATAATTAGCTGATCAGGTTTGTCTCGAGAATAAGCAAGACTTACGATGACGCCATCTCCTATCAGCGTCTGTGCAGTATACACGTAGCTCTTGTACACGAACGTCCATTGCGACGGATTTGAAAAATATCCAATCGGTCCTCCAGGGTAGGTATCCCGGAACAATATCAGGCCCTCCATGATCCTTATGATATCGATCACAAGGTGCTATGTCCCAGGGAATCAATCTCTGTCTATGGTAACCAAGGAAAGCGACAAGAAACACGCACCGCCGTGCTAAACAGCAACAACAAGCACGCTACTATAACCATCCTACGAATCGCTGCGTGAGTGGACCATCGAGGCCACAGTGCATAGATCGTTCCTCCGAACATCAACAACGAGAAACCTTGGTGCACAGACCGTTCAGTATGTTTTGTCCACGTTATTGTCGGTGACGGAGCTTACCATACAAGAGTGCTTCCAGTAGCACTGACAGAAGTTCGGCCTTGTCCAGAGGGATGCGGCGTTTGGCCATATTTCAGGATAGGCACAAGCAAAACACGAAAGCAAACGCGGAAGCCCGACAACAAGAGAGAGAAAAACGAGGGCGGAGTAGGGAGAAAGCGCAGCAATACGAGGAGGCAACACCCCGGTTCTAAAGGAGCCTCTCCTACTTATGTACTGTATCTCGAACAGTCCATCGGCAACAAGGATACTTGGCAAACTTTGATAACCAAGGCACACCTCCAATACCCCACTCACAAACGCTCTACCACGTGCGTCTCGCGTCTAAATGTATGTCGACCCGCGTGTGCAAAGCGAACTCGATCGAGGAGGCGAAGAGTAGCATGGCGTGCAAAGAATGCGATGTTTCAACATTGTGGTCTGTTCAACAGCTCCAGGATAAATCGTTTTACTGCAGAAACCTGTCAGCATCGACCAGACACAGGAGGGATGGCAAGTGGCGTTCTCTATTGAAAGTGATCCTGCATAACGAGACCTATTTTGTTCGTCAATGTTTTGCCGTCAACGTAATAGCGTAACATGCCGTGAGAGTCCTGCAACAGTTGCGGCCGGTCACATCTTAAGAATTAAAGTATCTATTGGTCCACTCCTGCCTTAAACGGAGGCGAAGCTCTGTTCGCCCATGGGGCGTCTTGTTTGGTGGCGCGGTGCCTCGGCGGGGGCCTTCATTAGACCGTGACTCGGAGAGAACATAGATCACTCGAAACAAGTCTAAGGATAACTTTATGTGTCGTGCTCCAACGTACGTATTGTACAATTCATTGATAAGGGTCGGGGCTACGCCATGCAATATGTACCCATTCCTTTCCTGATAGGACGGGCTCTTTGAAAAAGGAAAGCCAATATGAGCGGTCGCATATCGGAGTGCTTAATCGAGGATTCGAGGCTCCTAGTAGTAGTAGTAGTAACACCAATTCGGGCTTGTCCCTGCTTTTGATTCCTAGGTTTTCGGCTCAATTGGGGGAGATTATCAGTGTTATCACTGTAGGGCTATCCAAACCTTTTTAAGATGGATTCTTTAGAAAGGATACAGGAATTGAGCTTTGGTCGTCGGTCACCGGAGACCCTTCTCGAAGAAGGGGGAAAAATCGCAACATTTGAACGTTATTCACCCTGAGCCTTGAGGGTCTGAAAAATCGCCAAGGTTCAACTTTGAGCCCCAGTAGTAACTAGTGGCGTCGCGGAGCGGTTCAGACTCGGATCCGGCTCGTGATCGTTCAGCCAGGGCTACTTTGGGAAATAACTTCATTAGTAACAGTCCGTTCGACAGTAATTGCCGCCTGTCACTTGGCAGCCGTGATCAAGATTCAAAATGTAGGTACCAATGACGAAATTCTGCCACTCACTTGGGTTTCAAAGAGGAATTGCACGCAGTGGGTGAGCCGACCCGACACTGCAGGCTGGTACAACTTTTAACACTTACCTCCTCGGGGATAGACCCAAGGGTATGTATTATGAGGGTGTATGATGTGTTATACTAGACATGCATTAAGGGAGTCGACTGTCCAGCCATTCTGATTGAAACGAAAAATATATATTATATATAGTCATCTCTGTAGTACTTACTTACTACCTAGTCCTGTCCATGTCAAATAAAATGCCATCCGCGGAACGTCTCGTTGAAAGAGAAAAAAGTAGCCCAGATGTGCCAGGGCCAAGTGTAGTGTCGTCTAGTGGTTTGCGATCACGCCAAGACGCAAGAAAAAAAAGGGGGCAAAGGGGCAAAGGGTAAAGGGTAAAGAGAAAGAAGGCAAATTAAAAAAAATGATGAACAACTTGACGCGAAAACACGACACGATGAAGCAATTACAACAATACCTCACTGAGATCACCCCACCCCAGATTCTATGATACACAACACACCTCTACCACCATCATCATAGGGCTCGTCCCCCTGTCCACGTTTGCGTGCTCGCCGGTCTCGACGCTTCGTCCGGATGAAACTCACCACTCCCCACCTCCAAATACGTCTCATCGCCTGCATACCCCGGTACCAGTTGCTGGAACCCCTGCGATCCAAACCGCGAATGCGACGGTGCATGCCGAACCTGCATCTCAAACGACTCCGATCCAG
>JBBPQP010000867.1:0-16276 GCA_038092555.1 Boletus subgraveolens
GGTTGAGATGGTGAAGATGAGATGGGACGAGCAAGGGTGGGGGTAGGCAGTGAGACAGGGGCCATGCTCATCTTCAAAAAAATAATTTTAGGCATACCTGGAAAGCATGCAGGAGCGGCCACACAATGCGTGCAATTGCACGTGTTGTGTAGCTGCTTCTGCATGCAAGGCAAGAGCAGGGGTGAGTTGAGGGTGAGATGAGGGCGATGGTGAGATGGTGAGACAGCGAGATAGTGAGACAGAGCGAGGGCAAGACAGGGACAAGAGTGGGGGTGGGGGTGGGGGCAAGACAGCAAGACAGCAAGATAGAATGAGGATGAGAGTGAGGTGGTGAGATGGGGCCATCCTTGTCTTCAAGATGACAGTTCTGGGGAAATAACGTGAGCTACAATAGTTGATTACTGTACAGTGATCACATTGGATGGGCTGGATGACGTTCGGACTGTGGATTGATGGATTTGGGCAATTGATGGTCGATGTCAATGAGTTCCCATGTGTCTTTAGGTTGAGGTACCGAGGCCATCAAGGTCACATTTACCAGCCCTAAGATAAGCACATGATGTTCAACCCACAACACTTCATTCTCACCTCCACGTTCAACATTTAGCCAGTTCCTTTTTCCCTCAAATGCTGACCAGAAAAAAAAAGTAAGTCCATCCACCTGCTTACCACACAGCACTCACCCGCTCATCACATGTCAACACTCGTGTACCAACAGCTAGGAAAAAAAAGGTCACCAGAAAAATAGAGATAAGTTCATCGCCTGCACATGTCTGTAGCTGACTGTGCCAACTGCTCCTCAGTGCTAACCCACTTATTGCCATCCTGCTCAATAAGCAACAGGTATCCCCCCATATGATGGCCTGTCTCACCATCACCCTCTCACCACCTTGCCCTCGCTCTGTCTTGCTGTCTCACCATTTTGTTATTTTGCCATTTTGCCCCCACTTTTGTCCTTGTCTCGCCCTCGCTCTTGCCTCACCATCTCACCATCTTATCCCCACTCTTGTCCCTGTCTCACCATCTCACCATCTCACCCCCACTCTTGCCACCATCTCACTGTCACAGTCCCACCATCTCGCCCTCGCTCTGTCTCACCATCTCACCATCTCACTCCCACCCTCATCCCCATCCTTGTCCCCATCTCACTGTCTTGCCCTGATGCCACTACTACAGTTCAGCATGATGAGGTCTAGCTGCTGTGCATATGGTGCATAGCCAATCCCCCCACCATCAACACCTCTCTGTGTCCTCTCCATTGTTGTCCCCATTGAAGATGAAGAAGGTGGTGGTGAAGATGAGATCAGGAATGAGGAAGCTGAGAATATGGAGGTCAAGGAAAGCAGTGAGGATGATGATGACTATGTACAGCACCCAATTCTGTATGCTAGTGTTGGTAGTTGCAATAGCACTGTTTTTCTGATTTACATTGCCCGGTTATCCCTCAATTTGTGTGAACTACATAGACTACATAGACTATAGTAGCCAACAATTGTCAGGGCTAGCCTGGCTACTGTTGCACTATGTCATAAAACCCTTATGCAACATTGTCTACATTGTACTAAGTAGGAGGGGGATGGCAACAGTTACTACAAGTGCAATATAGACTACATTGTACAATGTAGACTTCTCTATTTTTCCTGATGCAAAAGGTATTTTCTGTCAGCATGGAACCTGACTGTGAACACACAGATAGTGTGACCTGTGTTGGAAATAGACAACTACACAGGTATACCCCTGGGTGGCAGCGGCAGTACCCATACTCATACCTGTCAATATACTCATACCTGCAGTGCGGGTGCCAGGTCAGACATGGGTATGTAGAGTCAATACCCATACCGCTACCTGTACTCAAAATACCTGTGGGTACTTGAATTATCAGACAAAGTACTACTTAGTAGCAGTGATCTAATTAGTCTAAACTGTCTAATCATCTTGTCATGCGTCCGAGTCAAAACTCTCCTTGTCACCATCAACATCCAGCATTAAACTAACATTCTTCACATCCTCACTATTGACCAAACCCAGGGTGCTCCAACTGCCAAGACACAAAAGCACACAAGTAGAATCCACCAACAAATGAGAATGAACATGTGACAAAAGTAGGCAACCATGACTGAAGAGCCGTTTGATGTTGACAGAAGTGGGAGGGATGGTGAGATAATTGAGAGCCATTCTTGAGAGCAGTGGGTACACTATGTGCCAGTCATCCCACCACTTCAGTGGGTCATTGGCTTTTTCTACATCTGTGGCCAGGTACTGGTCAATCTCACTATGGAGATTACCAGCCTTGGGCAGTGCAAATGCCTCCATGTTGTTGAAAATGTTGCAGGTTTCCTTTGAGTTGATGGGCTTGTCAACTATGTTGATGTCCAAGGTCTCCATGTCAGAAGTGAGTTTGGTAGGAGCATAGGTGCACTTGAATTCCTCTTGCACGAGTTGCTCTGCAGTCTTGACCCATTCTGACTCCCAATGGGCATTCTTGAAGTAGGTTAACTTGTGCCAAGGATGTAGAATTATCACAATACAATATACCTTGGAGCTGTCAGTGAGTAAATAATACCTGTTGAGGGTTTGTTTGGCAAGCAACATGGCAGCATGAATTGCTGGAGTGAGGAGGCAGTTGCAAGAATACAAGGTAAATTCCTTGTTGAGGACATCCATGGCAGGGATTACAGCTGCCAAGTTCAGCGCTGCATGAGAAAAGAAAAGTGTTGCGTCTTTGAGGGCCTATGTGATGCCAGTGAGAATTAGCTTGTGCTTATGTTATATGTCCATGTGCAGAACACACTTTCAACATGTGTTGCAGCTGATCAAGAATTGACCATTTGAGATCACTCAGCTTGTACTTGTGCATCTCTCCCTCTTGTCTCTGTGTCATCTGGTTGATGGCCTGTTTGTGGTCCAACACATAACTCAACATATCTAACATTGAGTTCCATCAAGTGGCAACATCACATGGCAGCAGCATCACCTTCACTTGCAACTTGGTCAATATTTCTTGCCACATTGGAAGATGGATTGTGGGTGATTTCAGGATGGAACAGGCCAATTTTTTAAGCTGAAAAACACATTTAAAACAGTGAATGGTAAGTCTCTTTACCCCATACCTTTGCTAAGACAAATTTGACCGGAAGGATATCTCTCTACAATGCACGGTGCTTGTGCTCACACAACTCAGCAACCTCATCAACTAATCCATCCTCCAAGTCATCACCATCACCATCACCATCATCAGTGTCCAGATCATCTTCATCTGTTGTAAAACAAGTATCAAGGTCAAAGACCTTGTAAGAGTAGATGTAGAAGGGGCAAGAACACTCATCCCAAGGGGTCCTATAGGAGAGAAGTTAGATGAGAAGGGTTAGCTATGACTGACCACAGGAGAATAGAGTATCTGGAATAGTCCCAGGTACACAATGATGAGGGAACATGAAGTCTGGAATGGATCAAGTAAAACAATGAGCAGTCCAACCTAGGATGAGGGTCAGATAGACAATGATAAGAGCTATCCAGTCAAGGACAAGGACTGAATACTAGGACAAGGAAGGGAGTCAATCAGGGACGAGGACTGACAACAACAACAACAGAAGAACCATAGCAAGAAAATTAGGAGTGAACCAAGATGATTATTCAGATCTAGATACAAACTTTTTATAGTCCAGGTATTCCCCAGACTTTGGTAACTAGGTTACCGGAGAAGCATACTATAAGGATCTAGAGGTGGCAGTGGCTAATCATAATAGAAGTAAGGAAGGTAGGGAGAAGTAGAAGGAACTACTAAAGAAAGAAAGAAGAAACAAGACAGCAAATTGAAAATGGTACCAGACTGTATATGTAGTATCTGGTCTAACTTGGACCATGAATAGGTGGTACAGATAGGTGATATCATACCAGATAGAAAAATAAGGGCTTGACTTATCTTGGACTGGACATAGAGGACACAGGACATGATGGAGATTATTTGGAGGACATCTGAATGAAGGAGAAAGGATGGAATGTAACTGTAGAGAGCTAGAGGCTCCTACATCCAAGAGGGTCTTTGATACTGACTGTCCCCAGTCAGACCATGTGATTGTGGGAAAGTCCACATTGGCTAGAACAATGGTGAGATCCATATAAAATTGTTAGTCATTGGCTAAACCTTCTTCATCATTCTTCAACCACACCCACCATCCCTTTCTTTTCTATCACCTCCCATGTCTACTTTCAATGAACTCCTTGCTTTTGCCACACCCGCCACCACCAACAGTCTGCAAGAACTTGACACTGCAATGATGATGCTGGATGACAAGAAGGAGTTGCAAGAGGAGCAAGAAATGTGGGTGGTCGAATGGGATCAATGCCTGGTGCATACCTGGTATGTTCACCTGTTCCCTTGACTAACCACTTTGCTAGGTGCATGCTCACTCCTGCCTGCTAAAGGCAAGGAAGTGCGGGATTGAGGCACTCCTGGATGGCAGGACTGCGGAGAAGATGCAAGAGGTGAATCTGATCACCAGCAAGTGGAAGGTGGAGGCAGCAAATTGGCATTGCCAATGCAAGGAGCGAGAACGAGAACTATGAGAGCAGGGGGAATGCAAGTGCAAGCATGAGTCCTGCGTCCGAGAAGAGCAGCAGCTGTCAGAGGTTCGTCAGGCTCCATTACCTTTGGACCTCAATGTGCCCAGACCATCCATTTCCAGGGTGACCGCCCAGGGAAAGGTAAGTCATGGATTGATTTGAAATGAGTTTACTGATATATGTGACAGCAACAGCAAGATTTTCAGGATGAAGATGAGGAGGACAAGAAGGACAAGGACGAGGTGGAGGAGGTCCATCCAACCAAGAAGACGGCAACCAGTCCGCAAGTGATAATGCACAAGGTGCCATGCAGTGCCTGTGCCCAGAGCAAGAAGGTTTGCAAAGGGGCCGAAGACAGGACATGCATGCAATGCACACAACTGAAGACAAAGTGCAACAAGTTGCTCAGGTGCAGAAAGAGGCAGAAGAAGGTGGAAAAGATACCGGCGGTGGTTGACAGGAAGGGCAAGTGTTACAGTTTTGGTGCACCCCCTGGTCTTTTTCCTCTTCCTCTACAACCCCAAGCCCTCACATAACCACTCCTTCACTGGACCACCCACCCCAGCGCATCCTAGCGCTTGTTTACACTTGACGCAATGCATCTTGCAATGCCTGGAGATCCTTCCACCATCTGCCTTCCCTCAGTATCTCTGATACAGCCGCCCTCCCCTGTGTCCCAATCCAGGATCTCCCCCAGATCCTCCCTGGAATATCCTTTTGGGATCTTCCCACCCTTCTTTAGGGCCACCCTCGATGCCCTACCTCCTTGGATCCCACGCACTGCCCTAGTGCTATACCTTTGGATCTCCCCAGCACTGCCCTCCAGTGCCCTCCTCGCACAGCCGCCCTCCTGTGCCTTCCCTTGGCAATCCCCATCTCAGTTGAGGCCAGATCTCTCCTCAACATTGCCACCCATCTCATGTTGCACTCCGACCTCACTTCACTCATGTGATCACTCACATGCCATCACAACATGTCACACCACGATGACTCCCACAATGCGTCCTTCCGCTTGTGAACTTCCCACAGCAGACCCCTCCTACCTTTCTGGGTGATAACCTCGCCACACTGACTCTAGGTTTCCTTATATGGATATGGACTCCTACCTTATTAGGTTAGACTGCGCATGGACCACCATTACCAGATTGGGATATACCTGCCCTAAAGCCCTTACAGCTGGAGTATATAAGTTCGAATTCTGTTTGAACACCTCTCTCTCTCTAACCTTGATCTGACACCTAAAGTGTACACCTTACGGTTACTCTTGTGGTATTCATCATCCGTTCCCTGCTATATTTCCTAGCTTGACCTCTACCTCGCCCTTTCCTCCTTCATCCTTTATTGAAGGACTCCGTCGATGTCAACACTCTAGGCCTCTTCTAGAGTCCTCAAGGTCAAGCAACTCCGTCATTGCTCTCTAACATGGCCTGTCACTGTGGGCTCATCCCCAAAGCTCTCCTTCCCTGTATTGGACCCGACCTCTTCACCATCGACCTCTTTATCCTAGACAGTCGCTGGGTTGGTCATCCGACCTTATACATCTGGGACTCTAGATTGCCACATACTTGGAACTAGATTAGTAGTTCCTCGTTGCTCGTCACCAGGCTCTCATCAGGCCTGAGGTATCCTACAGCATTAGGACTCAACAAGGGTTAGGTTTAAGGCAGCCTACACTTTGTGTCTACTTGTTCATCTACCGGTCGTAGTCGTAATAGCAAGGCCCCAGGTGTGTGAACTGAATCATTAGTCCTATACTGAGCTAACTTGCCACTCAGCTTGTCTGATGTGTAGTTGTGCGCAACATCCGTCCCCCACCACCAATCCAATTGTCCTTGAGGATGACAATGACAACAAAGGGATGCTGGAATACCCCATTGTCAGAGGAATCTCCATGCCTCCTATCATGAACCTGGTCCTTGATGCTGGGATACACACTGTCAAACAGCTTGAGGAGAAGATTTGGTACACACAGTCCCATGTCAAGGCTGCAGAGGCGGCAATGGCAGACTTGGAGGTTCAAGTTGCCGGGCAGATGAGTGAGCTCAACTCGATCAAGGCCATGTTGGGGATGATGTAGGGAGGGGTGTTCATCGCATAGCATGTAGTCCTCTTTGTATCCTGTATCATCATGTAGCAATCTGATCGTGTCCAGTCCATGTCCAATCCGTGTCCAATCTGGGGAGCCTGAGTGATCAGAAAAAAAACAAGTAAGTATTGAAATATAAGACCAATCAAAGTGAATGATAAGAAAAGACCAGGTGCAAGTTCCACTTGACTTGTCTTCCTTGATTGTCTTCTTGCATCTATTCCTATGCCAATCCCAAAAAGCAGATACCAGATTACACTGGACAGAGAAGGATGAAAGTGGACCAATGGGCACAGTCTCATTGCACATTCGAAGCATACAATCTAAGTAGTAAGTTTGTTGAGATGTGGAAATAAGGGAAAGACTGTGTTTTTATTTTTATTCTGTTTTGTTTTCATAGTCTGAGAATATGAGAAACAAGAGAAGATGAAAATGTCTGAGTATATCATGTAATTGTCTGTTGTCTTTAGCAACATCATGTGTTGTTTAGATACTCCAGTCGAAACCCAGGATAGAAAAAGAGACACCAGACTAAACCCAGGGTGAAACAGATACATAGCAGATATAGTGTCAGATAGCGAAGTGGAGTGGATATTGAAGAAGACTAGTCCATGACATCATCACCATCGTCATGTTCCATATCTTCCTCAGCATTGTATTTATCTAGGTCTTGATTGTCCAATCTGGTCAAATCAGTAACCGGAATGAAGATCTTCTTGTGTGGATGGTAGGGTAACAACTGAAAGGCTGCATACTGAAGTCTTGAGATGGCGCCATCCAACTCAGCTAGCAAGTACAATCCTCCAATAGTCCTGCAAAGGACTACCATCAGACCGAGATAGTGTGGCTTTGTTTTCTGGTTCAACTCTTTCTCAATCAGGGAGTTCCAGATTAAGACAAGGTTGCTGTGTTGGAAGTCGTAGTTGCATATCTGATTCTTGAAATATGCCTCGAACTGCTTGATTGACACAAACTGAGACAAGAGTACACGTTCCTTGATAGCATCTATATCTTCTTGATGCTTTTGGAGCTGGCGAGCTCGCCAAGCAATCAGGGTGGATCTAGAAATGTTGTCAGATGTAAGTGCAGGAACTAAGAACATGGCTTCAGATAGATCAAAAGGAAAAAGTGGTTCAACACCATGTACTATAAAGTATGGCAAGAAACCGGTTGATTTCAGGATCGTAACTCACTCTGCCCAGAAAACGGAGTGAGCTGTCGAAGGCCAGCAAACCTCCCCTCCCAGGGTACTTTTGACAATGGCCTCCCAGACATCGTAGTGACACCACTCAACCATGCCATTCACCTGTGAATTGTAGGGAGAGATCTGGATATCGTGGATGCCATACCAGTTCACCAGGATACCTAGGGCCTGTATAAAAGCAGATCCATTGTCAGTCATGAGCTCGGATACAGCTCCCCAATGACAAAGAATTTCTTCAAAATGAAAGCTGCGATGGCATACATGTTCTTGGATCGCAACATTTGCCATTCAGGATATACTGTGAGAGCGCACTGTGCTTGGACAATATAGTGATATCCACCAGATTGTGGCATCAGCATAGTGTTGATATGAACCTTCTAAAACAGTCCACTCACCATCAGAATGGTAGGCGGAATGTGCAGCTTCTGGGTTTGGCAGATTTGACACTCATGACAGGTTCGAATATACCATTTGATGTCTTCGACCAACATAGGCCACCAGAAGTGCAAGAGCAAACATGTCTGGATAGAAAAGACAACTTTGTATCTGAGGTCATCATGAGCCTCCTTGATGAGTCCGTAATGGCGTTCAGCTGGTATGACTAACTGATGGCAACCATGTGGTTCCCAATGGTACAGGGACCCATTGAGTACAAAGAATCAAGTCACCACATTGATGAAGAAGGTAAACTCCCCATCAGAAAGGTCAGGTGGGCAGAGTCAAGTGTCAAGAAAGTCATGGATTTAGGCTCTCCACACCTCTTTTGCAATAGCCTTTGCAGAGTGAGGAAGCACCAGATCATTTTCTTGAGAGTCAGGATCGGATTGAAGCAAGGCAGATAGTACATGAAAGGAGGGAACAACAATGGCAGATTGCCTAGAAAGGTGAGCACTGCAAATAGCAAGAGGAAAGTGATTGTTCAATAAGGAAATCGAAAAAGAATAAGTGTTGTTCAGCCAGTCCTCAAAGTCATCCTCTTCAGGGGGATCCTCCTTAGATGGTGGTCGACGAGAAAGGCCATCTGCTCTGGTATGGCAGGTAGCAGGAATGTGAACAAGATGAAAGTTGAATAAGAGAATGCATGCGATCCACCTATTAATGGTCACATTGGGCTGAAGGTCAGGGTTGTTAATCATCTCCTTGACATACTTCACGTCCATTTCTACCATAAAGTTGGATAGTCCGAAAACAAATATATGGACTGCTCACAAGGCACGGAATAGTCCATAAAGCTCAAGATTGGCCTGGGAGTAACAACTCTCCACCTCAGTTAGGCTAAGAGAACCAAAGCGGTTAGGATAACACTTCCCATCATCTCCTTCCTGAGAGAGAATATATCCAACTGCAATCACAGATGTGTTGATAGCCAGGATAACCTTGCGTCCAGACTTGTAGTCTAGATGGCACAGTGCTTGGGAATTGTAGATCACATCCTTCAAACTCTGCATTGCGACTTGTTGAGATTCCCCCCATTCAAAGGGAATCCTCTTACAAGTCAGGTTAACCAAAGGACAAGCAATAGAAGCAAAATTGCGAATAAAAATACATAGCACACTGCATACCCCAAGGAACCCATGAACATGAGTCAGGTTCTGGGACTCAGGCCAATCCCTAATCTTCTGCATCTTGGTCTCATGAGGAATGCGACCTTCAAAGGTATACTTGTGTCTGACCACAGTTGCATCTGGTGCAGCAAGAACAAACTTCTTGGCAGATATCATGGCACTGACATTTTGCAGACATTGAAGGATACGGTTGACCATGATGAGATGTTCTCAAATGATTCAATGAATTCCAGTATTATCTGGAATCATCTCATAGGTACCATCCAGTGATTGGTAACGAGTGGTCATGGATTTGACAGGAAGGTCGTTGATGAATGGGTAAGTGTAGTGGGGGATCTCATCTTGCAGGATGAACGACATGTCAGCCTAATAGATTTGTACCACATTGGTATAACCTATAGGAACCATTGTGAGGCAATGTGTTACAATTAAAGAGGAGACCCCTATTCAATTTCCTTCTTCATCTCCTCCTCATCACTCACTGACTCCAATACCTTTGTTGACCACCCCTCCCCTCCATCTTAACCATCCCGGCACTGCCCTCTTTGCCTCTCTGTTCTCCAACCTCTGGGATTACCACATCCCAACCTCCACCTGGGCAGACCTTTTAGATGAGTTCCTCTTTGAGGGATAAGGCTATTCCCCATCAGGACAGGCATCTCCAACACCACCTCTGGATACCTCCACCATTCTCTGCCTCTTGGGTTTCCCCTTTTGTTCTCTGACCCTTACCTTACTCTTCCTGACTTGCTCAGACACTGCCTCCTCCATAGCATCTCTTGCGGCTATGCATTTCCCTTTTATATCGGATAAAGCTATTCCCCATCAGGACGGGCATCTCCAACACCACCTCCAGATACCTCCACCATTCTCCACCTCTTGGGTTTCCCCTTTTGTTCTCTGACTCTTACCTTACTCTTCCTGACTTGCTCAGACACTGCCTCCTCCATAGCTGCTCTTGCGGCTATGCATTTCCCTTTTATATCCAAACCGTTTACCTCACATGCCTCATGACGTGATGCGTCTCCTTTCCTTATTTATCATTAGGACTCCAATACCTGCCCTAGAGCTAGCAACTGCTAGGCTGTTCACACTTAACTCCATTAGGAGGTGACCAAGTGTAGGAATGAGACATGGTTCTCCACAAACATGTACCATTGTTACTAGTCATAACACAATGTGAACCCAGTGGACTATTAAAGGTGGTGAGGTCGCAAGATTCTGGATGGAGTGGTTATTGGTCATATCCAGCAAACAAGTCCATCATCCCATACACTGCAAATCTGGCAAAGAATTCAGCGAAGTGCTTGATGAAAGGTGGCATGGAAGAGTCGTGGATAGTGATGCCATTGAGTGGTTGCAAGTCATGGACCAGACAAAGTGTCTTCCCATCCTGCTTGACAACACAGAACCAGCAAGACCAGTAAGAAGCTGTGGAAGGTTTGTAAACACCAGAAGCAATCCAGTCCTTGATGATCTGAATAGCTTCTGCCCACATAGACAGAGGAACTGGAATATTATGAAGTGCCCATGGCATATGAGGGATGGTGGGAATCTTGACAGGCGGAAAGTAGCGTTCATTGAGATGACCTTGCTTGGTCAGAATCCAAGCAAAAGCCATTTCATGGTCTTGGATTAACTAACAAACAAGCTTAACCTCTTCTGGCTAAAGCCAGTTGGTGGAGTCAAGATCTAATCTGTCAGCATGTTCCTGGGTGAAATGGATACCAGGAATAAAGTCTGGAGGACATGAAGAAAGAGGTTTCAATCCGGCGAGTGGATCATCTGGAAGGGTTCAAGTGATGTGAAACTTCTTGTCAGTAGGAGCCACCACTGAATGAACCTTTTTAGCAACTGGCTTGTAAGCAAGCAAGTGTGAAGAGGAATCATAAGAATAAACAGAAAAGAGCACAGAAAGCACGTCAGGAGTCAACATGGACTGAGTAGCAGACAGGAATGGGTAGTCCGGAGAAGGAGGAATAGGTCCAATAGAGAGTGGGGGAAGACGAGTATATGAAGAAGAAAAGAGAAGACTTGAAACAGAATATTGGTAAGAAGGTGATGAAAAAGAGATCAAAGCGGATAAGACAGATGACATATCGAACTCTTCCTGACCAGTAGGCAGATCATTGATGTCTAAAAACCCATCTCCACTATGGACTGATGGCTGTTACACTGTTTCTTTTCTGGGCAATGAGGGCATCCTTCAGACCAAGTGTGGGTTGGCATGGTGTACTGCTTCCCTGTGTTAGGGTCATAAAGGGTGATGGTCTGAGAGCCATCCAGAAAGTTGTTAGTCATAGCACTCATAAGACAATGGAATAGGAGTCCAAGGAGGAGGTCAAAGTTGGCACATGCCAAGATCTGTACTTGCACCATGACCTCTCCTGCCCCAAGAGCAATGACCAGGTTCTTGAGGACACTGATCGTCGTATCAACACTAGTGTTAGCAGACGACATCTTCATCATGTGGTCAGACCGGACCAGCAGTCCGAGTCCCTCCCACATACGCTTAGGCATAGCGATGATCTCAGATCTGAAATCCAGAACACCCATGATGGTGCATCCTGAACTCCCTAATGTGACCTTGATGGCCCTAAGAGGAAGGCTGTGATGGGAGACAATCAGTTCATCTTCGTTCCGAAGGATACGGTCATCATATTTCCAAGCAACGGAAGATGGATCAAGACCTGCAAGTTCGTTGACCTGCACAGTTGGGGTCAAAGGACCCTGCATGACACATTTGATGGTCATGAGGTCACGGAATTGCTTCCGGATCTCTGGCACAACTGCTAACAAGTCCTTCACAGGTACCGGAATGCCACTGCCCAGCACCTGCTTGAGTACCCATTTTGGCACAGTCTTATCCTTGAGCTGGAAGGAGTACCTATACTGTGAAGTGGAAGAAGGTGGGTTAGCTTGAGATGCTCATGATGGGAATGTACCAGGTCCACCGGATTGGGTGGATGTGAAGCTTGATGAAGACAAAGAGGTGGAAGGACTGTCATCTCCTGACCTGTGCTGTGAGGTAGATGGTGTAGGAGCTTGAGATGGGAGTGGGGTCAATGAAGATGAAGATGATGAAACCTTTTGTGACTGCTGGAGCTCCAGTGAAAGAAGTTCTTCCAGTGCAGCAGCGGACTGCTTATCTGAACTCTTGTGAGGTGGAACTTTAACACCATCAAACTGGATGTGCTTGCCCTTTTCTTTTGAAGCCTTGTCCGCCTGGAAGCTGGCCCATGCTTGAGCCACATAAGGCTGGAAATCCGGGTTGGTGACAAGGGGGGAATCTTCATCATCTTTGTCAGCAACAGTTGCCATAAAGGCGGATGGGTTGATGTCCAACACAGCGGGAGTATCAGGGTATGCAGTGGACAGGATATTGGTGGTGAGATGGGGGGGTGGATCCCTTGAAGTGAGAGATGACAATCTGGTGTTAGACTGGTTGGCGAGGGTGTGGTCAATAGTGTCCTTGAGACAGCACCCTCCTGGTACTCATGAAATGTTGGATCCATCAGGCATATAAAGTCTGCCATTGGTCCCTTGAACCACCTTTCCGGTATTAAGGTACTCAAGGCAAATGGAGCAAGTTCAAGTCCAGTGACCAACACCTGCATAGAATTTGCAATGGGGTCTGGCCTGAGCATTCAAGTTTGATTCCATCTTGAGGGGCAGAGGTGGATTGAAGCTAGGAACAGGCATGTTGGGAGTATTGGTGGTACAGCGAGGCTGATAAGGCAGTTTGGATTGAGGAAGGATGTCAGTAGAATTGTAGGAAGAGTGAAGAGCTGAGCCAGTGAGTAAGAACTTCATGGCCTCAATAATGTCTTCAATCGGATAGAGATCATCTGGGTGGAGGTCCAGCTTGACGATAGCCAACTGGTGATGAATCCAATCCTGGATAGTTGATGGGAACCCAGCTAGGAAAATCATGTTGCATTCCATCTCAGACAGCTTCTTGTTAGCAATCAAGATAGTGGAGACCTTAGTAAACTTACTGGTATACTCTCCTAGGTCGTCCTGGCTATGCATCTGCTTTTTCTGATAATCCTCTGCAAGGTACTGGATGTCAGCTCGATAATAACGGTTAGTACCTTTGCATCCAGGATACAACTTCTTTACAGCCACAATGAAGTCATCCCAATCTGCCAGGTTTGCAGTTGATTCTGGGAAGGTTTTCCAGACTTCAGCTTTGTTGAGATTAGCATAATGGAGGGTGGCTTTAATCTTGCCAGCATTGTCGAGTCCCACTTGGTCACCTAGAAGCTGGATATCTTCAAGGTAGCAAGGAAGCTGAGATGGCATCTTGCCATCAAATTTTGGTGCATTGGGCATGCCTCAGAGAGGCATAAGGACCAGTTGTTGATGAGCCATAGGTGGTACTGGATTGCATTGGGTAGGTGGTGGAAGTGATGTCGGATGTATGGGCAATGATTTGGAGAGAGGTGGAACCGTCGATGAAAATGGGACAGTTGGGTGTTGATGGGTAGTGGATTGAATAAGAGGAAGTGGATCAGTGTTATGATATGTAATATTTTCAAACTTTTCATTATGAACGCTTGGACGACATTTCACTTCATAATATTTGACACATTGCACGTGACCGTGGGAAAGGTCACCTGATCACAATGATGTCATAGCACGTGTTATTAATTTCCGCTCTTCTCTCACGGTGCTACACTTCTTTTTCCCATCATGAACTTCTTCTTCTCACACCCGTGTACTTTCATTTGACCATACTTAGTCATTACTATTTACAGCACTTGGTCCATGCTCACATCCCAACAGTATATATACCCGTACATCATATCGTAGCACCTCAGTCTAATCCACTTGTCATTCCTGTCCTCCTGGTGTCTACGGTTCAGGCTGGAAGTTCTGATTAAGGACCAAGACTATTACTTTTTCCATCTTGTCCCCTCGCCAGCTTACGGTGTTCACTGTGTCTGTCCGGCTAGTGGTTGTTATTCGTAGCAACTCACAACAATCAGTAGTGTTGTTGAAGAGAAAAGCTAATGACAGCAATGGAGAGTGTTCAGATGATACTGATGACAGTGGTGAGAGCTCCCGCAACAATGGGGAGGAAAGGGAAGATGAGACTTGGGATCTGGAATCAAGTGGCGTTAAAGATGAGAGCGAGTCCAACTCGAGGTATCTATTTGCTTGCAAGGAAGGGTTCTGACAAGGTGTGGCATGCATGAATCCACCAGGAAAAAAGGGAAAGTCTGTAATGGAAGGATCTGTGATGTAAGGGGAATTTGTGGATCTGAATGAGGTATGACATGCTCATTCCAGGGTCACTGAAATAAGAAGCTTGGAGTCCTCAGACATGTGTAATCGGTGACAGTCAGTGAGAAACTCTTCTAGTCTTGACGCTGAGGTGTAGGTCGAAGTGTCCTTCTTGACAACCCTTTAGAACCCCTTGCAGTGGGCTCCAGTTGTAAAACAAGTATCAAGGTCAAAGACCTTGTAAGGGTAGATGTAGAAGGGGCAAGAACACTCATCCCAAGGAGTCCTGGAGGGAAGTTAGATGAGAAGGGTTAGCTATGACTGACCACAGGAGAATAGAGTATCCAGAATAGTCCCGGGTACACAATGATAAGGGAACACGAAGTCTGGAACGGATTGAGTAAAACAATGAGCAGTCCAACCTAGAATGAGGGTCAGATAGATGACAATAAGAGCTATCCGGTCAAGGATGAGGACTGGATACTAGGACAAGGAAGGGAGTCAATCAAGGACAAGGACCAATGATGATGATGATGATGACAAGGAGAACCATAGCAAGAAATTAGGAGTGAACCAAGATGATTATTCAGATCTAGATACAAACTTTTTATAGTCTGGGCATTCCCAAGACTTTGGTAACTAGGTTACCAGAGAAGCATACTATAAGGATCTAGAGGTGGCAGCAGCTAATCATAATAGAAGTAAGGAAGATAGGAAGAAGTAGAAGGAACTACTAAAGAAAGACACAAGAAACGAGACAGTGAATTGAAAATGGTACCAGACCGTATACATAGTATCTGGTCTAACTCAGACCACAGATAGGTGGTACAGATAGGTGATATCATACCAGATAGAAAAATAAGGGCTCAACTTACCTTGGACTGGACATAGAAGACATGGAACACAATGAAGATTACTTGGAGGATGTCTGAATGAAGGGGAAAGAACAGGATGTAACTGTAGAGAGCTAGAGGCTCCTACACCGTCTCAATCATCAAGTCTGCCAGATCCTCCAAGTCTGTCTCATGTGAGATCTCAGTGCCCAAGTCTGTGCTATCCTTCTTCCTTTTAACATCAAACTGGCACAACAGACTCTTGGCAACCAGGTTGATGACATGGAGGAAGCACTGGGTATGTGTTGCTGATCCTGCAAATCCATCTGTGAGTCGCACTAACTCTTGGACCATTACATCATTGTTGGCAGTGCTATCGCATGTCACACCAAGAATCTAGTGCACGATAAATGTCAATACATGATAAGCAGGTGTGTCTGCTTGGTGACATGGTCTCATACCTTATCTGACAGTTCAAACTCATCTAGCATCTTGGTGAAAACAGTTGCAAGTGTGAGCCCCATGTGTGACTAGCAATAGGTGAGTGGAATATATCAGTGCCATGATGACAACTAACCCTTACTACCTCAACTACAGTGGCTCAAAAAAGTGTTGCAATGTTTGCATGTTTTACACTAAATGACCCAAAACATGATAACCCCTAACCTTTACTCTAGCATGGGTAGTGTCTGAATTGAAGTATATACTCTTGGCTTTCTATGGATTCAGGAATCAAGGGATTTGGATCAGACCCAAGAGAATGGCAGTCATTTCAGAATGATGACTCATTGGGACA
>JBBPQP010000868.1:0-16247 GCA_038092555.1 Boletus subgraveolens
ATCGTTCTTGGTCGGCGCTGACGTTCCACACGGTCACGTAGAGGAGTACAAGCTTGGCATCGTCAATTTCCGTTCTAGAGGAGATGTTGTCCTCGTTGAGGCTGAGGATGAATGCCACTGTCTGTTGCTCGCGCGAGAGCGTTCCGATGATCAGGGTTGGACGTTGGTGAACACGGAGTGCGTTGTGGTTGTACGTTGCCTGGAAGAGACATGTAAGTTACCCGAGTCTGTGCTTTTGTACCATACGAATGGTCACGATGGCGCTGTACTGAGACGTGCTCACCGGTACAATCCTGTCATAGAGGTAACAGATTGACTATTCTTCGCGATGTCCAGTATTACTGTTAGTCTGTTACGCTGTATACTAACCTGCGTTTGTTATTGTGGTGTGCTAAGAAACCTGTCACGTGAGGTTACATGCACTGCCTCATTCCGACAGCGTACTTAGACGAGCGCGATATCTTTTGACCAGACGTTTTTCGGCTCTGAGGCTATGATCAACACGATTTCATGGATGTTACGAAATGATATTCTCCCCTCCGTTGTACCGGCCACGCGGCAAGTCCAAACGCTTCAACTTGGTATTTGGCTGCCAGAGGCGTCAGAGAAGCTCGACAACCTGTTACTTTGTCGCCACGATATGCTCGATGACCATTTTTGGTGGACTGGTTGTCCAATGCCGGGCACTAATCGTGGTTGGATACGTTGGAAGAGCTCGTAAACCTACTCGATCTCGAGCATGCAATACAATTATTCTTTGTGTTGATCCTGACGAGAACCATTTGCAAGAAGACGACATCAATGTGGTACACGGTGAGGTGCCAACTTCCCGGATCAACTCGTGCATGACCGTATTACACAGGAACACGAGAATGAAGTCCCTAGACAAACGTTGCCGCATACGTTCCTAGTTCGTGATAAACGTCACAGTTGACTTTCAGCTATACTCGCAAATGCCCTGATACACCACGAAGTGTGGCTGAATACCAATGTTTGAAGGCTACAGAAATCGTCGTCGAAGTTGGCTGCAGTCCTTCCATACTTGATTCTGACGGAAGCTAGCTATCTAGGTCGCTGTGGGTTGTCCACAGGCCCTCGTGGTGAAATAATTACTTTTATAGAGCAGGCTGTTCCCTCCCGATATCTTTCTTCCTGCGTTGGAAGATCGAAACGCATTCCACAAGTAGGTTCCGGCATGGTCTTGGTATCGTCGCTCCTTAGAAATGACGCTGAGATGTCCTCGCAGCTAATGGGAGACACAACCCTGCATGTCGCCTCAGCATGCGAAATCAAGTGAGGTGAGAATAATCACATCTATCTATTGGATGTCGTCAAAATCCTTTTCCAGGCTGGTGCTGCCACTCACACACGGGATGCCGAAGGTTCTACACCCCACAAGATTGCAGAAATGACAGGACACTTCGAGGCCGCAGAATGCGTGAGAAGCCCCGTTGAGCGCTGGTCAATCATGATCGTTTTTGGTCCTCACACTGCTCTGGCTAGCTCTTCACGTCCTTCTCATGGTGATCGAGCTGCGCCGCGTGATTACATCTACCCCCCTCTTCGACCATCCCTTCGACGTACATATATCTCTATCCCCTTCTCTATTCCCTCTCCTCCACCGCTACCAGCGTCGCCACCACTCCAACAGCACTCCGATCCCCACTTGCTCCTGTGCGACGAGCCATTTTAAATTTCCCCATTCAGCGCAAGATGGACTGGGTCACGCATTCAGGTACCTGAGTTCTCCATTACCTTGCAACTTCTATCATAGCTCAACGACCATGGGTAGTCCGACGTCTTCACGCCTATCATGTATTAACATCGGAAGGACTGTGTTATCCGTCCCCACGGGTTCTAGTCACAAAATATCGAAACGTGATGCTATCACCGCTCGGAATTCGATTTCGTGGAAATGTCACCTGCGGAGCTGACGAGTAGTGCGCCATTTCTTTCGTCAGCTCTCATAAGCATTGGCTGTGAGACCCGGTCCAACTGTGCCTATGAATGAGTGTAACGGGGGGTTCGCGTCCCAACATGACTCAATCAGGGATGCTCAGAGTCCTGGGTATTGTGCCGGCAACATTCCAATATGGGACAAGCCGTCGTTACAGCTGTACCCAAATGGCATGAGGTTTGTACTTATTTTTTTTTCGATGAAGTCAAACACTTCCCAATTTATAATTGATAAGGACAGCACTGGCGCGTCTCAGGCTTGTGCTCACCACTTGCGGCTTGTTGAATTACATTCATTTCTGATCAAGGTGAAGGGTGGATCCTTTGAGATCTTTGCTGATGCTATCAGTGGGGCATGCGGACGTCTCTTTGTTCCCAATTTGGAATGTAACTTGGACGACAAAAAAAACAACTACAAATCTCATATACTACTATGTACTTGGGAATTAGCTCGGATTCTATACGTAATCGAATGTGTGCCATCCTCGCTGTGGCAGTCCAACTAGGATATCATGAATCCACTGGGGTCCCAGGGCCAATTAGCTCGATTACCTTTGGAGACACTGGCAGGCCCGGCCGGCGGCTTTGAAACTAAATTCTGATGGGCCGCGCGGTGGAGATGCGGCCGGAAGGGCTACTGGAAGTGGCAACGACGAAGACTGGGATGATGTGATTTTCCTTGATGTTTCCCGCTTGGTTTGACATGACCTTCCGCTGTCGCAGAAGCTCGATATATGAAGGATATGTTCCAGATCAGATGTGACTGAATTGATCTCTTCTACACCACTGTATTCAGAGGTAAATATTCTCCACTTCAGCCTAAAGAAGACACTGAGTGCTGCACTGGCGAGGTTTACCAACTGGAGACCTGTGCCAGTGGGAAACCTGGTGCATGTTGTACGATACGACTCGATCGGCTGTGCAATTATTTCCGGTGGGATATTGACGTAGCTGCACCATGAGGTGAACGTGCGTTGCCGTACACCATTCCTGCCAATTGATACCCGATCACCGGGGAGTCGGCGGGGACTTGAAGATTCCCGATGAATACACCATGTTCCCTGACACGGAGTAGCCTACTAATACTCTGAACACTTCACAGTAGTGAGCGTCCATCCCTTTTCCTCATGCCATCTCATTCACAGTCCGAATGGCTCCTTAACACAAAGGCAGTTACGAATTCCTCGACCACTCTGCACGACGACATCAACACTCAGAAAATCAAATCCCTGACCGACCCCCCACGCGTCGATGGACTGCGCCGCTGGTGTTACTCCCTTCATGCCCTCTTGTGCATCCTTCATCTTGTTCTGCTCGTCATGTTGTGGCGCCACCCGGAGCATGCTGTCACTCTCCCGTTCGAGAACAGTATCTTGATGACTGGATTGAGTGCTTTCCTACAAGCGTTCTACTCGGTATGTGGTTCCATAATTCAAAGACGTCAAAATTCGGACCAACATCATGGAGCTCAGCTTTATACAATCTTGTTGGTCTTCATAACCCAACGTCTCGCTTTGTTCGCTTCCCTTTCTCGGCGTCAGAAGCTCACCATTACTCACGACATATCTGAGGCCTGGGCCGGGCTCGGAGGTGCTATCCTCACATTGTGGCAGCAGACCAAGATCACGGCGTCACCCAGCGCAGCGATCTTAGTATTCTTATACTTGACGTGCATTTCCGTCCTACATGTCGCATCGCCGACAATCATGCAGTTCCAACCATACAATGCTTCGTTGATGACGGTTGTCGCATCGAACTCAACTTGGCCCGACCCTTCTGTTAACCTCTCTGCACTCACGTGGGCCGGGGTAACACCGTTGGCCCCACTTATGTCTAATCTCAACTCATCCATATTGTCGACTTCAGGCTTGGTGAACAGTACACTGTATGACACTTTCACCAGTAACCAGCAAGTTGCCAATGCATCTGTGAATGCGACCACTATACATGCTAATTGCGGTTTACTTCCAATCCTGGGAACTGTCTTCAGTGACCTGAACTACTCAGGCACATACATTTCACTGCCAAATGCCGTCGTGGGGAACATAACGATATGGATTGGGAAGCCATGTGAGATATCGATTAAAATCGATTGTGTTAACTTAACGTATCGCACAGGGAAAGATGAAATAGTGTTTCTTGACTATATATATACATGCACTGCTAATGCCTGCATGGATTACCCATTGGTGTTCATGGTCTCCACTGCTATGGCACTGGACAGTTCAATACAGAGTCCAGTCAGTATCAATACAACCTGGCAATTTACTCCCATAGACGGTCAGAACGACACCCACAAAATGACTTGTTTCACTCATGTTATCTGTATTCAGGCGGAGATATTCAAACCTCTAACACGACCATTTATCCTGTGGCCTGTTCGTTGTATGCATCGAACAACCAATCAATCCTTGATGTACGGCATAATATTCTGTGGCCCGCCGTGGGAAATTCAGATGTATCGTCGCAAGGATGGTCACTGTGGTCTCCTGCTAACAACGGGGGAGTTCTCACCACAGGGGTGTGTCATGGTATCTCTCGTTGTGTGTTCGTGACGCTGATGAACCTTAAAATGATTCAGATTATGGCTGCGATGGTTGCTGGATATTATCCCGACGTGTCTACCCCAGTGTCAAATTATGCGCTCTTTTGTCAACTACTGGCAGGTTTCAGTTTGTGTGGGCCTGCAGTTTCGACAATAGATATGTATGACATCATGACATCGAGTTTCCACCCTTCAATCAGCTTACTTTATTGTAGACATCTTATGTCATTACTGGGTGTGAATGTAACTGCAAACAACATAACAGCGGCATATGAATCAAGTGCACACCCTTCCATAATGCTTACCCCATCTCAGATGGAAGCTGCTGTGTCCCAAGTAGCTGCAGAATTGATCTGGCTAGGTATGCCCCTGAGAATCACCTTATGACATCGCTTACAAGGAAATGATAGCCGGGCAACTTGGTGAAAGCAATGGTGGATTCGCAATATCCTCCACTGGTGTTGATGTCACAGAACAAGTACCGAAGTGGAGACTAAATGTAAGTTCGTGCTTAACATTGACTATCACTATGACTCAGCATTTTGGATCATTGATATCTAGATCAACCAAATCCCTGTGAGTCTTCCATGATGAGATGTGGTATCTCGGGGAACTTACACCGATTTGGAACAGGTCATCTGTGCTCTTGGTGTCTCATTCATTTTGGTTGCTGTTGTCCACTTTATGATCAGCGGTTCTTCAAGAACTCAGAATACATCCGTTGAATGTGTCTCTGTCCTAGGAATGTTGTGGATTGGTGCTCACACCCACAATCTTCGAGAAAGGTTTACACTAGTCAATTACCTCTCTTCCGACATGCTGCGGTCTATAGGAATGTTTGATATTTGCCTCGCTAGTGTGGGGGCCGGCTCCTCAGGATCTAGATTCACAGACGATGGATATATAGAAAGGTCTTCGTCACAAAGGCTACTATCTCCGCTCAAGTTCGAAGATAATATACAACACAAGGGTATAATGACAATTCTATTTCTGTATGCGGTCTGTTGATGAAACAATCTATCAGCTGGAAGGACACCCGAACAAAGACAAAGTGCTCAAATGCGGAAGTCCTCGTGCATCCATCGAGTTTGTCGTCCGACGATCCCACCCCTTCTGTTTGTATCCTGCTATGTTCTCCATGGAATTTTGGTCGCATTCCATCTTGCCCTCATGTCTGTATTCGTACACCATACCGAACATCGCGTCATCATTCCGTTGGATAGCACAGGGATAACAACAGCGTTGAGCGCCTCATTGCAACTCTTCTATACTGTATGCTTATATAAACCAGATTTGCGTCATGCTGACATTTATTTCAGCTATATACCGCAGTTCTGGTTTTTGTGACACAACGACTGGCTTTGCGTCGGATTATGACATCAAGACGAGACCTTGTTAGCATTCATGACATTTGTCGTGCATGGACAGGGGTCGGACCTGCCGTAGTCTGTCTATCGCAACAAAGGAAGGTCTCAGTGTCGTTTTGGACGACTCTTTGCATCCTGGTATATTTTGCTTGCATCTCAATTCTCCACATATCCTCGTCTGCCATCATGCAGTTTCAGACATTTAATAGCACCGTGATCAACATGGTGCAGTCAACATTGGCTTGGCCAGATTCGTCCGTCCATCTCGAAGATCTCGACTGGGTTGACATTGTCCCACTCGTTCCGGTGGTTGAACAATTTTCTGACCTTTCTACCGAGGGGCTGTTCGCCAGTACAGTCTATGACATCCCCTTAGTCACACCCACATCTCTCAATGCCACTGTCAGTGCAACCACTGTTCGTGCGAGCTGTGGGTTGGTTTCCGATCTCTCTTTCAATTCTACCCCGATTTTACTCGATTATGTTTCGGCTCCACTGGGTTCCATGCGTATGGGTGACGCCCATACTTATGCATTGGGCGTTCCACCGTTGTGTAAGTTTCTATAGAGCATGGCTCGGAAGTCGATGTTTGTGAATTCTCACCAGCTTTCAGGGAACAACACTATCACTTTCGCAGGTCAGAATGGTTTTGGGGTGCGTCCGTGGTTTTTCGATCACATGTTGTTGAACAAAAGACTTTGCACTGACAGTGCCACATATGCAATGGTTACGTGTTTTTCCTGGTGACTACTGGTGTGGACTTTGATTCCAATTTGCTGCCATCTGGGAGTTCCATTAGTGTGATGGTAAATCGGACGGATGTTAACCCAGGCAAATTAAACATTACCTAACGTCACTACAAAAGCTAACGGTTACCTCACCAGCCAACAGCTCGGACTCATGGGGTTTTCCAACCTACGTCGTGGGTTGCTCACTGAATGCAACCACCGTTTTGGACACTCTGGACCTACAAAACGATGTCCTCAGTAGTTTGCATCCAACCCAGCTGAATATGTCAGCGCCCTCACAGTCATGGGCACTCTGGTCACCTGGTAACGCGTCGGAGCTTGATAAAGGAGTATGATATTCACCCCAGTTTTCACCCTTGATCATACATTGAACCAGCACATCCAGATATCAACTGCAATGTCGCTTGCCCTACAAGCGACCTGCCCTGTTACCGCTTCATTAGAAATGGACTCACCCTGTGAGGGTGGCACATTCACATCCACAAACCTGGATTTGTACGTCCTCTTGTATTGACCCGACCTCATGCTTCAATTGATAACGTCTAGATACATCATGGAAAATGTCGGAATCAATGTGACGGATAGCATACTTACCACTGGATCTAGTGCAGCCACTGCGGTTACGCTTAGTCGTTACCAGCTCGAAAATGCAGTGTCCAAGCTCGCAGCTCAGTCAATATGGCTTGGTGAGTCCATGAGATTATCACTTTTCTGTGGGTGGTGGTAACTTTACATATCTAGCTGGTCGTATGGCTGGCGGCTTCCAACCTGCATCTGGGACGAGCGAAGTCACAGATGTAATAGTACAGTTACAACTGAATGTACGTGATTGCTAAGGGATGAAATAGTGCCGCCCCTGACAACGTCCATAGATTAACTTAATCCCTGTAAGTCCGTTCGACTCTGAACCCCCAAACGCAACAGTTAAGACGGAACATAGCTCGGGTTTGCGCTCGGGGCGTCGGTGACTATCTTCATACTCATATTCTACATGGTTGGAGTCACTGCGCCAAGATCTCTGGCAGTATCTTCACTCGGCGTGCTGGAGACATTGTGGCTCGAATCCCACTCACAGCTTCTTCACGACCGCATGCTGGAAATCGATGAGCCTTCCCCCGATAATCTGCGGGGTGCTGCCGGAATGGTTAAAGTCTGCATTGCGGACGAGTTAGCCGCAGCAGTGGAAAAGGACGAGGAAGACGAGTGAGGTCAAACTTTTTGTTCAAGAAGCTTGGACTGACGAAATTTTTGCCTTGAAACTTGAATTTCCAGCACGCAGTCGAGTCAGTTACTGCCACCGCAGCTCGACTCGGATATAGTACTTGAATTAGACGAGATTGCTCTGTACGTTCCTTTTGGTACGGTACAGGAGTGACTGTCGGCATGATTGAGGGAGGTCAGATCGTAAATGAATCCGGAGCTCGAAGTAAAATGCTTAAACTCCACTGGCACGAACCCTCGAAGTTTGAACGCTGAAGCTTTGAAACCTAGTATACGGTAAACTCCTCCCTTCCTCCACTTTTTTTTTCCTGTTCAATTTAGTCGACGATGTACCAGTAACCCTGCTCAGCGAAGTTCATCTTCATGTACAGGATAGGAAAGCATGTGCGAGACAGGGATGAATTACTATTCTCGTCGAAGCTAGGCTCACCAGATACACCACACAGAATTTTCCTGGAACAGCAGCTCCGAGGGAACCCCAGGATTGGTCTGAGCATCAAGTAATTATGCTAGAGTATAGTTCAAGCATCAATGAAACCCGGCATACTCTGTTGTGCTCGTACAGCAGGGGGGAAGTACCAATTCTGGTGTAGGCGTTTGTTTGACTCTAAGGTCGTTGCCAAACACATGCAACACTTGCCTAATTCACAGAACTTTCCTAGTTAGGGTAAGTTCATATACTTGATCTCCAGCCTGACCTACTAAATCTTCCAGATCAGAAGGCAATCGTTCTGTTTCTAATAGGTTTCATATACCATCAACTTCCAGGTCAAGTATTTCTAGAATACGTGTCACCGTTGAGTCCCATGGCCTGTTCTCTTCAAACATGGGACTCGGCCGCTGCCCTCACCATCCCCTCACGCCTTCCTCTCCCAGCCCGGCCCAACCATCAGATCCTCCGTGTGACCACCACCTCGCCATGCATTCCTTCCCTCTCTTCCTTCTTGCGACCTCCGTCTACCTCTCGCTTGCATCCTCAGTACCGTCGGTCCTTACAGTCATCCACTACCTCCAATTCGCCACTGGTTCTACCTTTGACTTTCCTACAAAATACGACCTTGACGCCGTCTTGCTCACTGATCTGTTAGAGTACAACTCCGCTGCGCTCTTTACGAACTCAAAGGCGGGGCGGGAGCAGCTGTTGGTGGCGAAACGACCTCGGAAGATGCGCTCAGTCACTTAAGTGAGTATATGCGCTTTATCCCATGTTTCCGGAGTAGACAATCTCCGTCCAGCGGCTTCCCCACGTTGACCCATGAAGGAAAAGAGACCAGACTGTCTCCCCTGCCAAACTCATCATATCCGGGTACGTACCCCCGTTTATACATGCAAACTCTTCCGCATATATTACACTGCTTTGCTGATCCTTCTTCACTCCAGACGCCGTGAATCCCGTTGCGCTAAGCAGGCTCGAGCCAAACAGTAAACAGTATAGTCTTCTCAAGGCTCTCGAGATGGGAGGGACAAGGAGCAGTTGGGAAGCTGGAGCTTGCCAACAGTAGGTGGTGTGTGTTTGCACCACTAACGAGTTTGCCGCCTTTAGGTTCATTGAATAAGATGGCTGTTCTTGGGGTGAGACATCTCGTAAAGTGGTATTGATGATATTTGACCATATCTACAGTTCGAGTATGGCTGCTTCCTGGGAGAGGTCTAGTCTCTTGTTCATCTGGGAGGCTAATATATTATCACATTCCCATTCTTTGCGATGCGGACGGTTGAACTGGTTCGATGTTGGTTGGGCGATTTCTTCAATGGTACCCAGATTATTATCGATAGTGTGACGTTCATCTCGAATGCCGGAAGTGAGTTACCGGTCACCCTTTTCATGTTCTGCAGTAACATTTTTTGTTGGTGAAGCGAAATGGCTGAAGAAAAGTGGAATTGTACTCCTGCTGCCTCACAGTTTAGACGGCGCTGGGCCAGAACACACCTCTAGTCGCATCGAGAGAATGTCATAGGTATTAAACTATGCATACTTATCCAGTCGTACTGATGATCACGAACGATCCTCACATCCCTCAGCCGAAGGTGAACATCAGCGTACATGTCGTGTTCTCCGCCGCCCCGGCGCAGTATTTCCACTCCTTCGTCGCCAACTGTAGTGGAATTATCCTAAACATCTTGCCGTCGCTGCACCAAAGGGTCTTCTGCCTTTGGTGGCACGTCGATCTCAACTACGGACGCCTATTTCCTCCCGGGTTCAAGGTACTTCTTCCAAGCTCACTGAAATGTTGCATGGTACCCAGCTCCGTCCTGTTCTTCCTGGTGCCCATTCAAAATCGAGCGTTCCGTGTCGGTCGGTGGAAATATTTACTACGAACTCGCGAAAGAACGTGCTGCACGAAGCCTAGAAGACCGAGCGGCGCTAATACGTATCGAAGAGCTCGCGCCATTTCCGTTCACTTACCTAGCGAACGCCCTCGAGCTTTTCGAGGCTGGAATGGATGTGGGTACAAGAAGAGCCGAAGAACCAGAGTGGGTGAGGACATGTCAAGGACAGGTCGGGAGCGGTGTTGAGGTGCGGAGGTGAGGTTTATTGGTCGATATGAGGATGCGGTACTGGCGACGGGAGCTGAGAAGGATTATCAAGCGCAACAGAAAACTGTCGTCGAGGGACTGTTTCAAGGATTGCAGGAGGGGTAATTCCGTGTGATAGGTAACGATGATGCCGGCTTGGTGCGTCACCGTTATTTCGGCTCTGTTTCAGATTGCCAGACTTACATTTTATGAGGTTTCCCACAAAATTCGTAATCATGTCGCTCTTTAAGATGTGGTCGACCGGGGTCACCGGGAAAGAATTAGGCCAAGTTGGAACACGTAGACACGTTCCGCGGACCTCTCGGCTATGTTTGTCAGACCACGCATATCACTCGTTCCTGGCTTCTCTGCCACAGGCTGTCTGTCCGGTTCGTGGAGCGTATAGCCATGATGGAAGATACATGCAAGTCGGAGATATCGCTTTACCGTCCACCTCAGAATATGACAATGTGCACAACATCTGGAATCCGGATGCCGACTCTGGCACGTCCGATCGGGAAGGTGAAATATCCCATGTACATTGGTCTGCGTGATGGCGCTACGCTCGAGGGTGAGGAGAAAAGATTGGATACGTAGTGATGCTAGATACACAAGGAAGGTGACTAAAAACGGAGCTGGATGTTGTGACGCTAGCTATGACGTGTGCGTTCGGGAGAAACCCGTAGGGTTTCCGGCCCAAGGCAAGGCCTTGATCTGTGAGAGGGCCAGGTGAGCTGTGATCCCGATTATCAGGAGCCCTCGGCGACGCATGCAGCGAAGCGAAGGCCCAAACACTAGGAGTTGGAGGGCTACTCACTATCAGCGTACCGGTGGCATTGCGACTCGATTGAATTCGTCGAGTAGTTGCCGGTTGGCTTGCAGGAAGGGTGCTAGTACTAACGCATGATGTCGAAGATAAAGGGTGAAAGCGTCTCCAGCCCATCGCCCCATGACTTTAACTACGTCGAACGGAACGCCTTTGAGTAGATATAATAGTGTACCTCCGATTCGCAAACTGTGGCCTTGTAGGTTTGCGAGGCCGCAGTATTTGACGATGGCAGTGATGCGGGCCGTGAACTGGGTTTTGGAAAGTGGGCGTAGACCGCTTTTTGGATGTTTCCAGGCAAAGAGATGCGCGCTGCTAGGGCCGGGGTTGATGCGGAGGTGGTGCTGCAACGCCGCCTCTGGGTCCGTTATACAATCCGGTTGAGGGGCGCACTGTACCGTTTCTCCGTTCTCGGGTTCGCATTTGGTGACTGGTAGCGTGAATTGAATGACCGGCAGGTTGTTTGGGTCCCGCAGAAAGGCGACGTCTCGTCGGGTGATGTGTTTGGAGGCGACGAAGCTTTTTATAGTTTTAACTGTAAATTCGCCTAGCCTAGCTACGCAATAGAATACGGTTACCATGCACGCAAAGATGGCGGCGTCGCACGGGTCGTTCATATTGAGCTGGGCGCGTATGATCTTTAGATCCTCTACTGTCATGGGAGGGCGTTTGGCTTTTTTGGAGCCCGGTGGAGCGAGTCTCAATGCTCCTTGTAGCATATGTCGTAGCTCATCCGAGTCTATGGTCCATGGATGGCCATGTAGGAGATGCCAAGCTCGCACGCCCGCTGAGTAATTGGCTATTGCGGCGCCCGAGTACGCCCCGGCGCAACTAGAGAGAAACGAGAGGAGTAAGTTGCGGGACGCTGGACACCGTTCCGTTTCCGATATGTGATTAATGTCGCAGTACACGTGAAAAATGAGGAGCCCGGTGCCGTACAGCTCTTTTGTGCTGTCCGCCCATGACGCTCCGATTACTTCTAGGATGCGATCTAGGGCTGCTTCTGAAACGTCTGGACAAGGGGAAGGGTTGGCTGGGAGCCAGAGACGAAGTCTGTCTTTGGCTAGACAGTGTGGACGGTTCGGGGACGGTAGCGGGCGGAGGTTGGGTTGGTATGGGCGAGGTCTGCTGGGACTGGAAGATTCGAGAACGGCCGGGGAGGATGGAGGGAGGGGCGAGTTGAAACGGGATGAGCTCGAGTCAAGCGTCTTGGATGACGTTGAAGAGGAGCTCATCCTCGAGCTGGGTCTCTGCTCGAGCTCGCTCGTTTTCTTCCTGTTGGTCCCGGATCCGACCAAGAGCGCGAGTTGCCGAGTTGGAATATCTTCCTTCCTTGAGCTCTCTGAGCTCTCGGGCTGAGAGGGGATCGACGGCGTCTGTGAGGAATTCCCGGAGGTGCTCGGGTAGAGTAAAGGGCGGAAGCAGGAGATTGGACGGTCCATAGGAACCTCTGGACGGTGTTACGACTACCACCCGGTAGGCGTAATAAATAGACACGAAGCGTAGAGCCGCCTTGAGCCTAACTCTTGTTGATCCTAACAACGTAGGATTCCTTCAGACTTGACGCGAGTCTGGAGACGACGACGAGGGATACGAGAAGTATCCCGAGAGAGAGACGACGACCCAGAGTCCGAGGTGGACTAGGTCGGAGGTCCTGTCCTAGACAGGGACGAAGGGTAACGGGGTCGACGTCGGCGGGGGGGCGGGTTCTCCTGACGGGAGTGGAGAACCAGAGACTATCCAACGGCGACGAGCCGTTGGTAGAAGAGCAACGGGATGCTCTCTTGAGGACCTTAGGTGGAGGACCTAAGGTGTCGACGGAGTCCTTCAAAGAAGGAGGAAGGAGGCGAGGGCGAGGTAGAGAGCAAGCAAGGGAGTGTTGCAGGGAACGGATGATGATTACCACAAGAGTACCGGTTAAGGTGTACACTTTAGGTGTCAGATCAAGGTTAGAGAGCCAGGAGAGTTCGAGAGGAGCTCGAACTTATATACCCCGGCCGTAAGGGCTTTAGGGTAGGTATATCCCAATTAGGTAAGGGTGGTCCGTGCGCAGTCTAACCGAGTATAGTAATAGGCCGTATCCCTAAGAGGAAACCCGGGAGCAGTGTGGCGAGGTTATCGCCCGATTAGGCAGGAGGAGTCCTGCGTGGGAAGTTTACGAGCGTAGGGACGCGTCGTGGGAATCAGCGTGGCGCGACGTGTTGTGATGGCACGTGAGTGATCACGAGACAGAGGTGAGGTCATGGCGCAACACGAGGTGGGATGGCGATGTGAGGAGAGATCTGGGCTCAACTGAGAGTGGGGATCGCCGAGGAGCACAGGGGGACGGCTGTGCGAGAAGGGCGCAGTAGGGCGGTGCGGGAGAGATCCGGGAGGCACTGTAGGGCAGTGCGGAGAGATCCGAAGGATAAGGGGGACGGCCCTAAGGGACGGAGAGGGTGGGAATATCCAGGGGATATCCGGGGAGGATCCAGGGAAGATCCAGGGAAGATCCAGGGAAGGTCCTGGGTGGGACACAGGAGGGTGGCTGTGTCAGGAGGGCGCTGCACGAGGAACGGTGCAGGGGAGGCGAGACCGGGTCGTTGCAAGACGCGTCGCGTCGAGCGTAAACGAGCGCAGGAAAGCGCCAGGGCGGATGGTCCGGAGAGGGAGATAACGTGTGGTATGCGGTCGAGGATGAGGTAGGAGGAAAAGACCGGGGGGGGTACCAAAACCGTAACAGACGGCTGGTCGGCAGGGTTGCTAGCGCTGGGTATATAGCGTACGGCGACGCTTTCGATGTGGTGTGAAGTCTCGACGATAGCGTGGATATGTTTGAATATTTCATTGACGGCGCGGTTTCTGTGTCTGCCAATTTTCCATCCTTCGATGACTCCCGTGTTGTCGCCGTATACGATGAGGTGCTGTGGGTGGACGAGGACAGTCTCGAGAGCGCGGAGTAGGAGTTCAAAGCCCACTGCTTCTGCCCAGCTGATGTCCTTGGCTCCTTTGTGTGACGACCAGTCTGGTCTGAGGCGCCATGCTCTCCATCGTTCGCCGACGATGATACCGATGCCAACGCCAGAACTGGCATCGGAGAAGGCTTTCGGGTCGCTGCGAACTGGCGGGGGGCGGATGGTTCGGATAACTGCGCCTGAGGAAATCCTGTCAAGCCACCAGGTTAGGTCTTTTTCTAGGCCTTTGTTCGGGCGATGCGGTAAAAACGGGCTCTTGCTACACGTTGCTAACATGCTTTCCAAGCCTGTGAGGTACGCGCGACCCTGTGGGAGGATCGAGGCAGCGTGCAGCAGCTTGCCATAAAGTTCCTGTACATGCTTGAGGTTATGAAGCGGTCGCACTAGCCATCCGTTGATGGCCGCGCTGTATTTATCTATTTTGGTCGAGCCGAGCGACACGGTACGATTCTCTAGATTCCAGACGAAACCTATGTACAGAGTCGAAGCAGCGAAGGGTTGGTCCTTGGATTTCTCCCAGGGTATGCCGAGCTCTTCGGAAATCTTATCTATGTCTGATAGGCAGTAGGTGTAGTGACTGTCGTCTTCCTCGCGGGGGGAGGTGTCAGAAAAATCTCTGATGGGTCTGCTGCAGTCTTCACTGAATTCGTCCAATGTTCCGTCTGGCGCGGCAGATCCGGTGAAATAAATACGTGAGCCGATGTGTTGCATTCCGGTGAGCTGAATTTCCTCATGCCACTTGCATCGTGCTGAATTGTATTCGTGCAGACGCGCCCGTGGGATTCGAAAAAATATGTGGTCATCAACCCATTTGTCGAATGGGCCGATGCCATGCGCTCGCAGGATCTCAGCACCTGCATCTGCTATACGACCGTATGCGCCGCAGGAGGGGGACGCGCCGAACGCCACGCAGGTGTCTATACACGCATGCGAGTCCGAGATCCGAACCACCGCAGCCGGCCATTGCGACGGATGTAGTGGAACGGTTCGGTAGGCTTCAGCGACGTCTCGGGTGGCGGCCTGAGATCCTGTAGGGAGACGAGAGATTAGAAGATATATCGTAGAGAACTTGCCCCAGGTACATGGGAACAGGGCTGTATTTATGGCGTTATTAACGGATGGATTTGGAAAACTGGGCGAAGTTTTGATAGGGAATGAAAAATTTTGAATGAGTCTAAATTTACCGGGGCGTCCGGGTTTGGGAATCATGGATAAGGGTGATGATTGAAAGGGTCCGAGCAATTCTGATATGCTCGCCGTATCGAACGGTCCGATGTATCTGTCTTTAGCGAGTTCCTTGTTTACAGTGTCCTGAAACTCGGATTTATAGAGTGAAACCGTGGTGCTATTTGGGGGAGATTGTACATGTAGTATGTGCGGATAGCCTACTCTGAAACCTTCTCGCAGTCCGGCTACGATGGTGGGGAAACGCTCGGAGAGACCTGCTGAACGAAGCGCGTGTTCCCAAGCGTCCGCTTTATAGGGAGTTCGGGGACGGAGCTTTCTCTGCTCGAGGGCATTGACTAGCTCCGTGGGTGAGGGCTCCGCAACCGGAACATGAGTGCATATGATCGTGTTTGTCGCGGCATCCGCAATCCCTCTGCCAAAGGCTGCAGAGGGTGATTCCTCCGTCTCTAGTTTGTAAGGCTTTGTTGACTCGCTCGCAATACGTGTCGTGCTTGTTGTCCCAAGTACGTTTGGCGGCGCATTGAATGACCGGGATGGAGTGTTTGCCTCGTCCGAGACAGACTGCGCAAACTGGGAGGACGAGGGGGGCCGAGGATGAGTTTCTGGACGACGACGCTGGTGCGTTTGATTGTGACTCATTCCGAAAGGTGCGCTGCCGTTTGCCTTGCGACGTGTCTGTCTGCTCTCTGGTCGGAGGGGACATGGGGCGTTTGGATGTGCTGGGAGTGCGCGCGTGCGAAGGTTTGTGTGAGTCAGGTGCCATGCTAGAGTGCGATGACCAATTGAAGGACTGTGAATGTGTAGGGATGAATGATCGTTGCGCGGATATCGCGTTTGATAGCGGTTGTGGGGGTTAGGCGAGATGGCGACACGCCGCGGAAAAAAGGACGTGTTTGGGCATGACGAGGCCAAACGAACGTCACC
>JBBPQP010000869.1:0-16224 GCA_038092555.1 Boletus subgraveolens
GACGTGGGGGAGATAAAAAGGGGGGGGAGGGGTTGTCAGGGACGCGCGAAGTCCTTGATTCGCGACGCCTACGCCTGTGACATTTCTTGATGACTCCCGGGCCCCGTGGAGGCTATTCCCCTCCCGCGAATGTTGTTGTTCGCTAGCCAGGCGAAAACCGAGTATTGCCCCTCTCGATCGCGCGACTGCAGGACAAGCAAACGTTCGTGAATGCTTCGACACCAAACGTGACGATGCGGCGGGTAACAACGCTCTAAAGTTCGAACCCTGCTTGGTCGACGGTGGGGTTCGTTTGGTGCCGTGGGGGTATGTCAGTCTTCACTGTCAGAATAGCAAAGGCGATGGCGAGGTTTTACCATTATGTTGTCATGGTCAAGCCCTCGACATCGCTCTACTATTTCGAACGGGTTCGTTTGCAGTCTCGATTGCCCGTGTTTTGACCTACTATAGTTGCATCTACGTCTTCCTTTTTCCTGGACACATACGTTCCTGGCCTCTAAAGCAGGGGATTAGTGGTGCAGTCACTCAAGCCCCACATGATACTCGGACGTTCTCCGGGCCTGATGCTAGCACAACGACATTGCATAGCTCAGTCGAACAATATCCATCGCCTTATGGAGTGGTAGATTAGCAACTGAGTGGAACAAATTTATGTGGGTAGTAGCTGTGAAGGGGATCCGAGGTCCCATACGGTCGCTGCTCTCGATGGCAGCGGGTAACCTGAGCTTCATCTCACTACTTGCTAGAGTTATGATACTCAGGACTTGAATCTCTGACAAGACGATACGATATGGTACTGAAAGAATTGAGTGGCACTTTGGGTTCACCGCTGCGCCATCGCCCATCACGAAGCCTTGTATTGCAACGATAAGAAGGGATAAAGCTTTTTACCTACCAGACTCGGCCCGTGGCACGCGCATGCGAATTCGAGGTTGGTCGTCACACCCGATGCCGAACAACCTCGCATTCAAATGCACCGTGAGCTTGGGATACCTGTACAGTTCCCAACAGTGACAAGGATGTACGTATATCGGCCCCCTGGTGGACAGGAAGCACACGGGATACACCAGTAGTATCCATAGTAAAGGTGAGAGCATTGTTGGGCTCGGGTCAAGTGCACCACCTAAGCCATCGTTCTACTGTTCAATGATAGAGAAATAGCGACGGTCGGGGTTGGTCTGACAGACATGGAACACAACGGTGTAGGGGATGATGCCTAAAATCGCAAACCTCGGTACAATGACGAGATGAAAAGTGGGGGGGAAGGATAGACTTGTTGAACTGCCAGTGTGAAGGATCCCGTTCGAGTGGATGATGATCCGGTAAGGATGGATGGACCGTTCATACCGTGACAGGTCTCACCGGGTCGTTTAAGTTTCGTTAGGCGACTTCATGTGACCACACTGCATATGCCAAATCGTGTTGGATACAAGAAAGCTTCCATCAGGTCTTTCCTTGGTCACATTTCGATTTGCGATTATAATTTTGTGTTCATCTCCGTTGTTGAACCCCCTTTAGAATACTGCCGCGTTCATTGCAAAGTTTCTAGACGGGAACTGTGACTTGCCTCGGTGTGGCGCGCCAGGGATCATGATCAAGTAGGCCGCCAAACACTGCCTCCAATATTCATGAGTGAACCAACCCTGAGTGACAGCGGCGGCCACCCAAACAGAAAGGCTATGAAGGAGGCTCGGAACAAACAAGATCAAGTGAAATAACAGCGTGGGCCACCTGAGCTAAAACTCCGCTGAAACAAATGAGACGTCTTACCGCCGCCGAAGGTCCACTCTCCGTCCAGATGGTAAACTAAAAATGAATGTGAAGCTGTGAACTCAGAAAACTTGGCGGGAAGGCCCAAGGAGAGATGGGGAATACTGTGTCTGTGCAGGACCTGATTCAGGAACTTTCCGGATTCATTGTCATTGAAATGATGCTCGAGAAGAGTACTTGGCGCTACTAGTCGGTGACCGGGTAACCCCTTATTAAGTCTACGGGTCGACTGGTCGTGAGATGCTTCTGCTTTCCATATTCCAGTAGGTTCGGGGTCACCCTGGAGCCCAGACTCAGGTGCGACCCTGTAGGCTGTATGCCACAGCGTTGATAATTGCGTTGACTGTCCGACGGGCTCGTAGTGAGGATAATCAGTTTGTAAGTGAACTCACTCTGTCACGGTATGTTTTGGAGAACGTGTTCATCTTCTGGTCCAATCACGATGTTCAACCGGAGTTCCAAACATCTGGGGGTCACAACAACCGACATTCCAAGTCCGCAGTCGCTCATGGAAAAGTGGACCGATTCATCCATGCTACCCCTTCAGGTTGAACTTGACTCGCAGCGTGCCAGTTTGAGTTCGAGGTCATTCATCCTCCGAGCGCATGAATGGCCTCGCATTCGACTGTCGCTCTCTGCCAATGTTTGCCACAGTCGCATTTACAGTTGAATCATGACATCCTCATCGATCCCAGTAACGGATTTTATTATCGCCACTAAGATGTTTGCTCTGGGTAGGCACTACTATTGTCTTCTTGCAGGATTCCTACATGTCTACTAGGATGCGTGCTTTCATAGTTTTCTGACTGACAGCTGGAGCCATAGTAGATGGCGGTGATGTGGCTTGCACGAGCAAGGTTCACGAGTTCTAAGTGCCCACATTAAATCTGGTAGCTAATGCAAGCCTGGTAGACTCCCACATTCTGTGCCAAGTCAGATGAATTCACGGTCTCAGTGGCACTCCGACCCATGGTCCATCCATCCATGAGCAACGAGGTACTGAAGTTTCTGACCTGACCTGGGCCCTGGTGCTGGTTTTAGTGTGACAGGCGCACTTATGAGCAGTATCTTCAAAGGTACGATGAGATGCAGGTCGGCTTTGTTGTGTCTCAACCAAATGGCCAAATTCATGCTATTGTCGTACGCACACCATTTATTCTTGCTCATATGACTTTGCTATTAATCTGTCCTGCTGATGCAACAGGGGAGCCAGAGCAAAGTAACCCAAGCAGACGGTACATGTCGCACCCGAACAATCTTATTGCGACTTCATCGATGTTCATCAACGTCGTGTTGTGAACACTCTGAACGGGTGCGAGATCATTCACAACAATGATACTCAATGATTGACGTTGAAGCCTGGGGCTTCCTTCCTGGGATGGAGCGGTGGAGATGGAACCAAACAGACGTCTCAACTGGGACCGAGAGATCCAGTTCTCTCGAAAGCTCATGAGCTTGATCAGAACATACACCGTTAGAAACATATAGGTTCATGTGGCCTGATCACACCGAACGCGATTACCTCCAAAGGGAAAGTACACAAGCCCAACCAGACTACATAGTCAACTCTCCACCAGTCCCGGAAAATGCAAAATCACGATACTCCCATTTGCCAAACCGATCGCGATCTTGTTTCCATACGACGCCCTCGCCTTGGCGGGTGACATGTTTGGCAACAAACTCAACGCGTCGTCGGTCGTCTTATCCACAATCCACCTCCCCTCCAACACGAGTCGTCCCTCTTTCCTCTTTCTCGCATATGCAATCGGGTGATCCGCTGGCGTTGCCATTAGCGGTTTTCGCGTCACCATGTCCCACGCGAACACGGCGTCGTCCTTGTCCACAGCTAGAATCCGGACGCTTCCTCCTCTTTCCCCATCGTCTGCGTGAGCGTGGTCATCGTCGAACCCGACAACGGTCACCTCCCGCTCTAACCGAAGTGGATCGATAAGCGCTTGTCCGCTCTCCGCGCACCACACGCGCACCATCTTGTCCATCCCACCTGACACGATCCGCGTGCCATCAGCAGAGAACGCGAGATGGGACACGAGTCCCTTGTGGAGTCGTGGCGCTGCCATGCTTCCCACGCTCTCGACGTCCCATACGCGCACGGTCGCGTCGTAGCAGCCGGTCACGATCCGCTTTCCGTCGTGCGAGAAGGTGACGACGCGGACGGGGAGACGGTGTTGGCGGATGAGGTGTGAGAGTTCTGTCCCGGTCTGGATGTCCCAGAGGCGGACGGTAGTGTCCTTGGAGGCTGAAGCGAGGAGCGTACCGCAGGGCGAGATCGCGATCGAGAATATGTCACTGTTGTGACCCGTGAAAACGAATGGACTAGGTTGCAGGACCGCATGTGGGTTGTAGAGCAGGGTGCCTTCGTGTGCGTCCCAGATACGAATAGTGCGGTCGTCGGAACCGGAGATGATCCTGCTTCCGTCTGGACTGTAGACGAGGGAGGTCACGCCGCCCCCTCGGTGGGTAATGGGTGGTAGAGCTTCCCCACCGACTGCTGCGTCCCATATGCGTATCGACCTGTCCCGGGAACCCGACGCAAAGCGCATTTCAACGGGCGAGAAAGCGAGGGCAAGAATGGTCTTTTGATGTCCTTTCAATGGTGCATGTGCCATCGAGCCCTCGTTTACATCCCATACGACAATCGTCTGATCTTTTGACGCCGACACGAGTATGTTCGCATCGTTGGAAAACACAAGCCCATAGACAGGTCCACTATGTTGTTCCAACGCGTCACCTACTTGTTCTCCGGATAATGCGTCCCATAGCTTCACCACGCCGTCAGCCGATCCGGACGCGATATGATGGTTATCCGGCGAAAACACGATGGCCGTAAAGTCGGACTTGCCTGCCTGCATAGGCTTGGTAACAAGCTCGCCAGATGTCGAGTCCCAAACGAAGATGCTCCGTGTATTCGTGGAAGCGATGTATCGACCATCGGATGAACAGGAGATCGCAACAACGTTCCGTCCCGGCTGACCAAATTCCATGAGGAGTGGTGACCAATGTTCACGAAACCCACCAGCGACGATGGGAACCTCTGGGTCGTCTTTGAATGTCTGGAACACCGTGGTAGCCGTCGGAGTGAATGGAAGTGCGCCCTGGTAGACCAAAAGAGGGTGTTGTTCGTATACATGGGTATACGCCTGACAAAACCGAACGACATCCTTTGCAAATATGCAAAGCGCTTCACGATCGGCGTGGTGGGTCTAGTCAATTCGCCTCTGAGAACGGGACAGGGGTAAGAGAAACGGTGGACACTTACATTGATCCATTCTTTCAACCGTATCATCAATCCGATCGTTTGCCTCGCCTTCCTCATCACGGTCATCACCTCGATCCAATGCAGGAAGTGCGAACGCAAAAAGTCATGGATTTCCTCGGCCACTGCCGGCTCGCTGTGCGTCCCTGAGCTGCAAAGGTGATCCACCCAATGCCTAGCGGGGTATACGACGTCTTCTTGAAGCTCCACCTGCCATCTTGACGTCGACAACTTCAGTCCACACATATTCTTCTTCAACACCTTCCCCAGCCGAGCGATACAAAGCCTCGCGAAGCGTAGATGGTGTACCGGGCGATCGATAAACCACGCATCCGAACCACACCTCCGTCTCTCTGTAATAAAATCTGCAAAACTAGGGTGCATTACGCAAATGGGCTTGTCTTCCGCCCACTGCAACACCGTCCCTAGATGTCTGATCGTGTGCAAACATGGCCGCCGTTTCCTACCCTCCATATTGGCGTTCAGGAAATCGATTGTGTGCGCGGTGAGAGGGTTCTCCGCGACGATAACCAACCCCATGATTTCACGAAAGTCGGTGGCGAATGCGACGTCGTCCCATCTACCTGCAGACTCGAGGGCAGTGATATATATTCCATCGAGCGCTGCCTCAGCGTCCGCATACAAAGCAGCTTGCACGAGCTGGGAGAGCCTTTCCTCCGGATCCTGTCCCTTTTCGATGTACAGACAGGCCGTGTAAGCCCATATGAACAAGCCAGAGGCTCGAAGCGCGAGCGCGCCGGTCCGCGGTTTTCCCGGCCAATCGGAGGAGAGATCCAACCACTCGTTTTGTAGCCGGATATCGACCATTCGATGATGGATGTACGTCTGAACGTCCTTTTCATTCGTGGGCGATTTGATGTCGATTTCGCGAACAGAGACGTGTGGAGAGACACTGAACGCGCTACGGATGTCTCTCTCTCCACGACTCGTGATGAAGATGCGAATGGTCGGTGGTAACCGCGGACTTTCTGACGCAAAAACCCTGAGGAGCTCCTCGCGCGCACCAGAGTGTCCGCATTCATCAAGCGCGTCAATGACTACGAGGATGGGACCTTCCCTGAGACAATCCTTAACGCTAGCGAACGGCTCAACGAGCAGTTTTTGAAACTGCCAGCGAAGGGGTGCTTGTTTGATACTTGGTACTTCTTCGATGACCCTGGCAATAGCGCTGCCGATGCGATGGTCAAACTCCCCAAGCTGGTACGCCAACGTGCGAATGAGCAGTGCGGGGTCGTTTCGAGCCGCCACGCCTCGCGTGAAAAACGTAAATGCACCAAGACGGCGGAGATCTCGGAACATGTTGGCCACTGACGTTGCGATCGTGCTCTTGCCTGCGCCGGGGAAGCCGTGTAACCAATAAACGTTACCCTTTATGGTAGGCATAGAAGCCCATGCGAAAATATCGGCGAGAATGTCCATACGTGTGTCCGGGAGACATTCAGGTCGGCTCGCATCGTCCATGTCAGCGGGTCCGAGTTTCAGCAACGCTTGTGTGCTAACTGAACATGGCGTCGTCAGTAACATTAACAACAGAAATTTGGATGCACCTAACGCAATTTGTTGACATTCTCGTCGAGGCGAAAACAGACGAGTGCTGTTTGTATCGAAGTCCCCGTCTCCAAAGATTGTTTGAGTGCAGTGAAGCTCTGCGTAAATGCATTGATCTGGCGATCTGTCCATGCACTGAACGCTAGTCTCTCTGTGGTATTATCTGAGATTTCGAATAAGTTCGCTGAACAGAAGACGGTACCTCCAAAGCCATGTCCACCGCACTCGCGAAGGAACATGGTGCATTCGACGGTTTGAGATAGGAGAGTGCGGATCGTTGCTTCGAGGGCAGGTATCTTTTCCGGAAAATATTTGATGTTTTCAACAAAAGCGTAAGAGTCCCTCATCAGCGCACTGAGGTCGTCGAGCCTCGCATACCGGTCTACCTGACCTTTGATAATCTGGGCGGTAGGTCAGAAAGTATCAAGGACGCCGGATCACATGGTCAGCACCGTGTAGAAAGCAGTTACAGTCTTCCATGCCACCAGTGCATATGGATTGATCTATGGGGACCACGATCAATGTTAATGGTCGATTCTCCATCAAGGTTGCCATACCTGAGCAGCGGTATCACCAACTGCCATGAATGCTTCCAATTTCAGCACGATCTCGGCCATACAGCTTTCGACGCTTTCGACATGTCGCTGCTCGACCACCTCTGGGATGATTCCTGTCCCGTGTAGCCGAATAAGGAGTCGCCAGTGGTCGCCGCTGGTATTTTGTCTTTCGAGACACGGTCGAAGCTGTATCAGAACCTCTGGATCTTTCCCTGTTCGTGTAGTCTTTATCCGCAGCGAGTACACGCAGGGGTTTGTGCATACCTCCAGATTGTTCTTGACTCACCAAGAGATCTGATACCGGGGCTTCTGCAAAGGCCAACAACTGCTGCCGTAGAAAAGTTTTCCGTCTCAACTCAAAGCGAAGAATCGTCTCAGATCGCGCCGGTCTATAGCATAACGTTGAACAACAAGATCCGGCCCCGAGAAATGATCACGAAACCATGTTTCGAGGCACTTACAACGAAAACTGTTCTCCCCATTCATGTTGCCCAGCCTTTCTCGTTGGCTTCGTACGGGCAGAATTCGGGCTACCGTCGACGTGGATCTGGACGAAACATTTGGACCATTCGCTCGTAAAGGCTGGTAGTTCAGCCTTGATGACTGTCATGGGACGTGTGTGAGGTCATTTTGAGCGCAATGATCCGGATACGCACCGCTGAGGTCGATGTTCATGACCTGAAGACTGTCAGGCATCTCTCTGTTGCGATGTCCCATTCGTGGGGGTATCGGTCAGCACCAGGTCCCCGGCGACTAAGCGCCTCATGTGGACAATTAAAAAATTTGCCGATGGTCGGCGAGTCTAACGCCAAGCAGACACGTGGAGAGCTGAGCACAGTAAGACATACCCGAGCATGGTGGCGCCTAACAATCCTTGGTGCCGTAGCTTAGCGAGTTGGCACATTTTCACCGAAACATCGACCACAGATCTGATGGCAAGTACTAGTACCAGCTTGGAATCAGATCCAGTACCCACCAATCTCCAACGAGCCACTCTCCGTCTCAAATTTCCTCCGTCCTACGTGGTCGTCGGGGTCTACAGATTATGCACGGACAAATCGCTCTACAAACCTGCTTGGGATAAGTGCAAGCATGGCGTGCAGCGAGGTCTCATTGTCGGTTTTGTATGGGTGTGTCTCAGAATCGATTTGCATGCCGTTTGCTTCGACTGATGCGTTCCCAAGGTATTTCTGACATACCGGATCCAAAAACATATCATACGCGCTCTCCTCAACAACCCTTCTTCTCTCTTTTCTCTCAGCTACATAACTCGCCTCTCACAGACCGCTTCGGACCTCTCAGAGGAAACCCTCTTCGGAGTCAAGTTGCCATTCAATGTGTCCACCTGTACGTCCTCGCGATCCGCTTCTGCACCCGGTGTACCTGATGTCGTTCCCGTCAGACATGGCGATTTTGCTCCTCGGAACACAAGTCACGTCCATCATCACCTTCTTTCTCTCTCGGAACATCCGTATCGCCCGCCAACGTGCATGGGACCAGACAGTCGCCTCTCGCGGCAAGGGTCCCGACTATTGGCAACCATACGTGGAGGAGTGGGACGTGCCGCCCATCGTCGATGAAAGCTTGAGCGCACTCGTGAGCAGCACGATGGGCACATGGGCCGTCGGCGTCGCCATCAAGAAAGGTGCATGTCTGTGCTCACGAGCACGCGCAGTGGAATGCTAAAGTTGTATGGTGTTTTCAGTTTTACTTCTTCCGTTGTCGTTGTATCCATTTGTGGGTACGTTTGTAGCGGCAGGCTTTAAAGCCATAGGGACAGCACAACACCTTCATAAACCCGTGAGTCTGTCCCATCCTCATCTTAACTCACATCTTACTATACCCTCATAAAGTATTTTAAAGCGAAAAAGATGGCACCCCATGAGATTGCAGTGTTTATCGAGGAGCGAAAGTGGGACTATCGATGTGCGTGATCTCATTCCCGCATTTCACCAATGGGTGATTGAAACGGACCCTCGTGCTCTTGTACGAAATCCACTAGTATTCGGTTTTGCTGCCGCGTTGCTGGAAGGCATCCCGATCATTGGACTCGCATTTACTGTCTCGAACAGGATCGGTGCGGCCATGTGGGCACACGGTACGTTTCCTTACCAATGCTTGTCTGCGGGCGTGTGGCTCTGCGGCATTTAAGATGATGTACTCACACTGACCGTGCAGATCTTGAAAAACGGCAGCACTATATCGCCAAACTAAAAATGTCAGGGCATGGTGAGAGTGGGGGCGACAATGTGAGGCTCAAGGCAACTTGAATAAAATAGATTTTGTTTGTAAGAGCTATTGGAATACCTGGATTCGACTCTTGAGGTTCGTGCGCAGCACGCACTGCGGATGGCGGAGTTCACGCATGAGATGTTGTTTGCTTCTGTTGAATTCAGAAGGTATTTGTCCAAATATAGCAATGCGACCTTTGAGTAGTAAATCTACTAGCAACTACGACCTCGAGAGGGTGCGCACTCTTGTACGTGCGTTTAGGACATTTCCGCCCAACGAGTGCCATCATACTCCCCTCGGTCAACCGACATGTACGACCCATAAATTTCTCAGCAACATAGGCGACTACATTTTACTCGTCATTTTGTCTGCCCCGTGCGATCGTCAACACCTTTGAGAGATAAGCGGGTCGCAATCTGATGCAGGACTGCAACTGTACGGATGTGGTGTATCGTTATTGGAACAACCCATCTGACACCATCGTTTTCGTCATCCAAGCACTCTGTGTAAGTGTGGCTGTGGAACCTGGTGCGAACTGGTTTTCAATGCATCGCTGTCATTGTTGACTGCGGTGCGGGCATGCTTCTGTCGAAATGACAGTAACATTTCCTGTTCCGGTGGAACGTGTTGAACACGGACGTGGAACAACACTGCGCTGATAATCAGCATCGTACTACTGCTATTGATGCCGCATAGAGTCGCTAATAACACCATCGTAGCACCTTGACTGGTCGTACGGACGAGCATGAGCTATCGTCGACCGCATCCGAGTCTGTCGACGAGTGGGGTGCCAGTGGCAATAAACGAAGCAAGCTTGAAGAACTATTCGGTTCCGTTGCATGCTGCGATCCAACCCGCACGTCATGGTCGATGTGTGAACGCGAGCATATCAAGCGCCCGACAATCAACTCGCTGCCGGAAACCCGTCCGGGCGTCTGTAATTGTTCTGGCTGCTGCCTGGTCGCCGAGTTACAATAAACGTTACCATGATGTACGAAGTACTACAAACAGGGTGATATACCTTACGGAAAGTGATGCGAAATGCGAGAACATGCAATGGTCAAGTTCGAGATGGGAGGAGCAAGAGGTCCGGAGAAACAAAGACAGACGAACCCCCCGAGACAGCATGGCAACTACAAAATATCTAGCGTCCGCATCTTGTCTACAAGATAGCGCGGTGAAACGTTCTTGAGGAGCTGCACGACGATAGGGTGATCGGATGCAACACGTTTGTATTCATTGTGGGATAGGGGCTCGAGCAATAATGCCCCGAAAGGTTGCCTGAGACGCGCGAAAAGCCGTAATGCCCTGGTAAGCTTGTCGTATGAAGGGGATACGGTAGGTCGTGTAAAGGGAGAAAGCCCATCGGAATTGCCATTCTCGTCGACTGGAGTGAGCGGTATGACCTCATTGGCCACAGTCGCATTCTTGGGAGGAAGAGCAGGATCAAGAAGGCACTGGAGCCATGGATGCACAAGAACCAGATTCCCATGTCTAGATAAGTCCTCCGTCGTCTTGATCTCGACGCTCCCGAGTGCGGATGTCATGCTGTGATAAACATGCTGAGAATCACCGCTCGGGACCAATGAACCTCTCAGCGGAAACATGACGCATGTTAAGCTCAATCTGCGGCTAGCAAGGCGCGGTGATTGGAGAAAGACGACTCGATCATATAGCATTAAGGCCGAGTCGAGACACGGGAATTTTCGCAGGTCCGCGACCAAAGCGTCCATCCTGTCATCTTCAATCGGTGACGGGATGTAAGGTGATGCTGGGTCGCGATATACACCAATCTCGGCAGGAAGACAGCTGTTATAGTTGGATGCCTTGCCTGTCCAGGCTAGAATCGTGACATCACCTGACCGAGTCAACACCTCTTGTAACAGGCGACCCAGAGCGCGTTGCTGGCCCTCGCCATACGTAACTGGGATGGAGACATCAAATATTCCAAACAACGAGTAGGCTATATCCTCTTGTCTTGTAGCGAAGCGTGTTGCAGCAAGACAGAGTTTCTGTCGTACATTCTCTGATCCAGGTTGGAGAGAGAGCAGAACTTGTACGTCAACACCATTTGCGTCCGCCATCTTGGCCATGATTGTGGGTGAATCCTTGTGGTTATACACACTCTCGTCAGGAAGATAAGGCTTCCAATCTTCGGTGTAGAAGCGGATAACCCGAGATGCGAAGAATTCCTGCAGCGTCCATGCACGGGTGTTCCAAAAACACTTCACGAGAGCACGCAGATCCGAGTCGGATCGTACACCCTTTAGATGAACGATGGTAAGGGCGGATTTGTGGTACCACTGAAACATTGAGGTCAGGGATTGTTGGAGTACTGGGCCATCCGTTTGGTTGATACAACATGTATCGGACCATGCCCAGCGCAACCCAGCTCCCCGCACTGTCATGCAGAACATCACCAACTTCGAGACGGTGGGTGATGCTGCCAGTTTCTGTACCGATGAATGGAGGATATCGTGGAACAGTGGTTCGGCTCCTTCCCAAGTATGTGAGAACGTGGCATATCGGAAGTATTCCTGGACGGTCTGCGAGATGCGAGAGTCGTCGTGCCTTGTCGTCACGGATGCAACGAGCTCCTTGAATTTTGGATCAGCTTCGAATTCATCCAGACGCTCTTGTTTGTCACAGAGACGACCAGTCTCCGTGTTGATCAGAACAAGCGGAGCGTCCCACTGAGTCCGCTTGGCAGAACTGCGAATTGCCGCCATCGTCTGCGATGGGCTCACGTAGTGTTTACGCAGTTCTGCAAGGGGCGGAATCCTCAGACAATGCTTTCGTGCGTGTCAGAAAATGCTTACTTCGAGTAACAGGATCCAGAGATTGTTCAAGCTTCAGAAGCATATCGTTATACGCATCGATTGCCTCGTCGTAACGATGAGCACCAAGTAGTGCTGCGTGCCTTCTTTCGTAGCCGCGTGGAGACGACGGGTCGAGTTTGATCGCCTGGGATCACATTAAGCTTCTGCTCCGGTGTAGAGTAGGACGCACGTACCGCATCGGCATCCTCCAGCGAATCTTTCCACGATCCAATCCCGGCTCGTGCTTTGCTTCGCTTGATCAAAAGGTCTATCGACAGAGGATCGAGTGTCAGTGCTGTAGTGTAATGAATAACAGCATCTTTGTATGAAGTAGAATCCATGACGACATCTCCACGTTGCTCTAATGCCTTGAGACAATGCGCTTTGAAGTCTGATGTTCAATGTCAGAGGGGACCAAAGGGCATGAACCAAGTAATGAATGCTTACTAGCAATCCACTCGGTTTCATCTATAGACTTTGTTTCCTCCTCGGGGATGTTCATCGCTGTGTGGAAAGAATTTGTCGCATCATTGTGTCGCCGTTGGAGCCCTTCAATGAGTTCGGGCTGAGCTTGCCCATCCTGGTTACCCCTCCCCTCTCCTAGCTCATTCTCCATCCGTCGGAAACAGTCGACCGCCTCCAAAATGCGACCGTCCTCTTGAAGAACACGGCAGATTGCCTGGCGAATGAGAACCCTTGGGAGATTGAACTGATTCGCAAAGATTGTCAACGTCCGACGTCCGACTATCATGTAAAGCCTACCTTGGCGGCGGCAGTCAATGCTTCGTTGGGTGAGCTACAAATTAGCACTGTGCTCGCCCATTTGATGAGCAAGATGTTCGGGGTGGAGGGACTGAGCAGCAACGCGGTAGAGTAGGCTGCAACGGCTTCATCCTGTTTCTCGGTGTTCAATGCCTTGTCTCCAACCATTTCCAGCGTCGATGTGCATCGACTCTTGAACTCTGATGGTAGAGATTGAATACTTTATCCTGATGTGTGACGCCAAAACTCACTAGCAAGCCAGTCCATTATGAGCCTGTTGGCTTTGACATCCTTACTTATGGTGTTGGTGATCTCGAGAAGAGACAGTGCAGCATCGATGATGCGGCCTTCTGCATACAGGGCTTCGCATTGATGTTTCTGCTCATGCGCACAGAGGATCCGGATGAGGCTATCTACTCTGTGTTGTGACACAGCGAGCTGGTTACGGAGTTGCTGTTTGAGGTGGACGATTTTGGTGTCTAACGGACGAGGGTGTCAATGAAGCACGAGTGACAATGGCGATGGACGCACTCGAGTTCAGCTCCTGTGTACGAAGCGACTCGGTGGTTTTGCTAAGGTTATCTGCTCTATACTGGGAGTCGGAGAGCTGTTCACGGAGTTTCTGAACAATTTCTTCGAGACGCGCAATTTTGATGTCTAATACACGCGGACATCAATGAAACTTGGTGCAGGTGACGTTGGACGTACTCGAGTTCCTTCCCTGTGCACGAAGGGACTTGATCGTTTTGTTGAGGCTATCCGTCTCCAGAGCAGCCGCACTTTGGGATTCGGTGAGCTGGTTACGGAGCTGCTGGACAGTATGTTCGAGATGAGCCATTTTGCTGTCTAATGAACGTGAACGTCAACGACACCCGATTTAGGGTGCTAATAAACGCACTTGAGCTCTCTTCCTGTGTGCGGAGGGACCTGATTGTCTCTTCGAGATCGGTCCTTTCTACCCTCATGCGTTTGATCTGCCGATATGCCAAAATCTGCGGCGGTCAATGCTCGTGGGACTCACGCAGCGAGGCTTTGATGCAAGTGCACTCACATGATCAGAGTATGATGAAGGAAGGATGTTACAGAGACTGTGAAGGGTGATTGTCTCGCCCCCACCGATTGCAAGGTCGTATTTTAGGGAGATAGCCATTGATTGGATACAAGCTGGATGCTGGATGACGGACCCGATTTGCTTGTGGGTCGCAGTGTCCCAAAACGAGACGGATGACTTTGCGGAAGCTGCGATGAATGTGCCATTTCTTGCCAGGGCGATGCAAGTAGGTTCGTTGTTGCTGTGGATGGGCCATTGAGAGGACGTCGTCCCGGTGGACGCGTCGAGACAGTTGATGTTTCCGTCGCAAGATAAGACATAGAGGTGTTTGCTATCACTGGTCCAAGCGAAGGCTTGGTTGTAAAGCGAGTTGACTTTGATTGGGACGCTGACGAGGATGCGGTCGTCCCTACTGTCGTAGATTTGAACGGAGTCGCGACACGTGGCAGTAGCGATGAGGCGCCCGTCGGGTGAGAACTTGGTGGCGATAACGGCGTTGTTGTGTGTCCAGAGCAGTCGCTTGCCAGTCGAGAGCGACCTGACGCAGGCAGTCGAGTCATGCGATCCGCTCGCGATTCTTGTCCCATCCAACGAAATATCCACCGCGCGCACCGGATGTCCGTGGCTTTGGAACGAGGACACCTTTTCGTGGCTGTCCGCATTCCATACCGTCACATCGCCCCTAATTGTCCCACCAACGACCCACTTTCCGTCTCGTGATACCGCAATGTCCAAAACATCACTCCCCGCATCCAACGGCGTCCCCACTTCCACGCCGTCTTTTACTAGCCATCGTCGAATCTTTCCTTCCCGACCACCGCTCACAATGCGCTTCCCATCGACGAGGAAGGCGACTGACAATATGTCATGCTGACCATCGATTTCGATCGGTCTCGCTTGCTTTTTTTGAATGGTACGGGAGGAGGAACTGTCTTCGCTCGACTCTGTGGTCTCCGTCAGTATCGCACTGTCAAACGCCTCGCCCAGATGCTCACCATCCCTCGGCCACCGTCTTCTGCTCGAAGACATACTCGGCGAGGTAACAGAGTGTTGAAAAGAAGAATGTACGGTCATACACCAATGTTGCCTGGCATACACGTGCTTCCTTATCGACGTACATCAGTTCACACATCTAAGTATAGTCATCTCTCGGTTCTTGTTCTCACTCAACCGAAATCGTCGTCATTGTGATACTGACATGGGAGTTGTTGACGGGGAAAATCATGCTCCGAGCTGTTAAAGTTGGAAATGGGAAGCGGCGGCCTAGAAACGAGCTACCCAACCGTCTGACTGCTGGCGATGGTCACTTCCGAAAAACTATGCTTTGGAAGAGTTAGGGGTTCAATTACAGGTTCTGAATCAGCCATGTTCCGTTCCACATGGTTGCGACGCCACCGAATACCAAGTTCTTCAGTTTTGCTCCGTTTCAGGGTGTGGTTTCAGAGAATGCGCTCCGCTTCGGGCCTGCACATGTGGCGAGAATCTAAATTGACCAGATATCTTCTTTTGCACCCCCTCGTCTTCCGGTTCTGCCTTTCCAATATGTCAAGTCGAGCGTTTACAGAACCCAGGACCGATGCAAAGCATCTCAGCCCACAAAGGCATCTCTATGTACGGGCATGGCATGCACGAGAAACGCAAGCGTGATGGGCGGAATTATCTCGTGAAGCATTGCAACGCTTCTGAACATTCCCGTGGCTCGCAAACGCTAACAGGTTCGCAACGTCCGTCCCATACAAATTCCGTCTCCGCCGGCGAGTCCAAGAAATGTGAGTCGGCGTGGCCCAACGGCGACGCTTCTTACCTCGCAAATTTCGCTCGCCCGAAAGTTCGCCAGTTCGAATGCTCATCTTAGTTGTCTACGCGGCTGCTATGGGGATGGTATCAGCCTATTAGGTCTGAGACAGTTTCAAGTTGAAGGCCACGCGAAAAGAGTTCTCGGGATGAACGAGTATGTCTACACCTTCTTTGTGTCGCACTTCCAGTGATACGACTACCCTAGACCAAACGAATCGTCTCCATCGAACATGAACGGTATCCCGTTGTGAAAGCAGTATCTAGATCCGCTCAAATATCAAGGATAGTAGCGGTGCGGGCATGCTTCTGTCGGAAGGACAGTAGTGTTTCCTGTTCCGCTGAATCCGTAGACCCCGGTAACCAGGGTAATCGAATCCCGCGTGCGAGTCCCCG
>JBBPQP010000870.1:0-16215 GCA_038092555.1 Boletus subgraveolens
TCCGATCTCTTGCCCTTTGCGCTGGGAGGGAGAGGGGGGAGGACCTTGTCCTGATTGTATATCTGTTGTAGCTGTGGGATCTCTTCGCCGCTTTCGGGGGTGGGTGGGAATGGGAGACTGCCTGAGGAGGCTGTGCTGCTTGGGGTGTGGGGGGTGTCGGCACCAGAACCTCCATTGAGACTGCCGACACTGGAGCGCTCAAACGCGGCACGTGTCGGGGTTACGCCATCGTCGTGTTCACGAATGCCAGGCATGAGCCCAGAGTTACCATCGGTAGAGAGAAAGCTGTCTGGCTTGGACGCGATGGAAGCAGCATATACACTGGATTCCGAGACTGAACCAGCTCTTATACGACGACCCGTGGGAGCAGCCGAGGAAGTGGAGTAGTTGCTGTAGCGCGCTTGGGATGAGCCGGTGCTGCGGGCGCTTCCGACGCGACTGACAGGTTTGCTCCTAGAGGGAAGACTCCTTGTTGCTATGCTGGAACGATGTGAATAGCCAAATTCGTCAGGGTCGTGTCCGACTTCGTGCTCGTCGACCTCGCGGAGGATGCTGTGGGAGATGGATCTGGAGAGGGGGTGGGTCGAATTTGACTGGGATTGGGAGCTCCGATAGGACGCGACAGAGGAAGACGAGGCACGATGCGAGAGGACGAGTGTGGACAACCGTCGCGTCAGCGGGGACGGCGCATCTTCGTCTTCGCTGCAAACACAACACTCGGTCAATCATCAAAAAAAAAAAAAAAGGGAAAAGCAAGAAAGAAGACATGCTCGGCACGTCCATCGGCACGCAACACGACCCCAACGGAAATCGCTCAGCTACACTCGTCGCAGCCCCGTCGTCGGCGGACATGCTATCCATCCCAACATTTAAGCGACAGACCACCACCCATCCGTACAACATCCATCTTTTTCCTCTCTTCCATCCATTCCGTCCCACCACCCATCCGAACAGAGGTGAGTCTCGCCGCGAGAATCACACATCCAAGAAAGAAAGAGAGAAAGAAGACACCGACCTGTCACTCCAGCCAAGCCCCGTCGTCAACCCAATGCCCCCCTTGAGCAGTTTGCCGTCACGGTGCCTGACCCTCCTTTGTGGCGTATCTCTCGTATCCTTGGGATGCTTCGAGCACGCGCTTGCCATCGACATTAGCGAAACGTTCGATGCGTTGGATAGATAAGACGACGAAGACAAGATACTCAGTCGCGTTGGATCCACCTCGGGCTGTGGCAGTAGTTTCGAGTTGGGAGAGAGCATCCCATGACGCAACATCAATTCGCTAGAAAAGGTCCATCTTTAGCGAGAAATCCCAAGGTATGCTTGAAACCCAAGACCCACGGCAGCGGTGTGTGCAGATCAAGACTCGAATCTGACTCGTTCCCTTCATCTTCTCTCCCAGCACGAACTGCTTCGTCGTCTCCACTTAGACGTGCCGCTCTCGTGATCAACGAGGTCTTGACTATCCGAGAGCTTGTCGGCACAGGCGGTACTTCAGTTCCCTTTCCACTCTTTGAACTGTCTTTCCGATTCCGCGTGGAACTCGAATCACGTGAGCGGGACGGTGTTGAGCGCTTGCGCGGACGGGGAGTCACCGATATTATTTGCGTGATCTCCGGAGACATGGCACGGTCCCTCGTCTTTACATCCTCCGAGGCAGATGACACGTGTATGGAGTAGACCGAAGACTTGCTCCGTTTACGCGGCGTGTGGACATAGGTAGGGGCAGATCGGGGCGCATCAATAGGATTTTCTGGTTGTGAATGGGGGAGAGGTGGACATCGCGGAAATGGACGAGAAGCCTGTTCATCACATTCCCCCTCATTGTCCGATTTGATCGCATTTAGGTCGCTCATGTCGATGCTTGCTATTGAGTCCTCAGCATACGGCTTATCGTCTGGACGAAGCAGGGGGATGGCAGCCATGCGGGAGAGGCAAGGACGAAGAATTTCAACACTATTGCCCCGTGATTGATCGTGGCTCTTCCTCTCGGCAACTGGGCCAATGAGTGGAGGTGATTGAGGTATAACCAACGGCGGAGGTGGGGCTGGGGGTGGAGCTGGGCGAGGCCCCTCCGCAGGTTCCTCTGCTATCGTTTCACTCTGTTCACCCATAGGATGCACGGGATTCCGGAGTGAAGACAATGAACCTTGTCTACGTCTTCCGCGCACCGGCTCATTATTGTCGAGAGATAGCCGTGGCCGTGATTCTGAACGAGACTGTGACCGTTGAGACTCTGTCAGTGAGGGGGCGGGAGACGCGGAACGACCAGCTGTTTGGAAAGGACGGTGTGTCGCGAGGATGTCCCGCGTGACAGAGGAAGGTCCAGGGATAGGCGGGAGGGGACCAGTAGGAGGTGACGACGGAGGTGGGTTGTTGTGTGGCAGCAGGGTCGCAGCAACTGACTTGGGTGAACATGGCGACATCGGATTGGAATTCGAAGGGGAGACGGGGCTCGTGCATACTGCAGGGCCAACAGACGCCGAGGATAACCAGTTCATCGTAGATGCGAGGAGGGACGGGCTGTTTAAAAGATTGCTCGGCGGAGCACTGGCTGGCGTGCCAGGAATGTGGCTAGGCGGAGCGGGAAAGGCTTCGAGGAGGAAAGGTACTGCTGTGCGTCGCGTTATCCGGGGTGAGGGCGAGGCACGTCCAGGGGTTTGTGACTCTGAAGACACACGGTGGGTCTGGGGATGGGCTGCAGGGGCGAGGTCTGAGATTCTTGGATGGGGATTAGGAAGGGCATGTGTAACCAGCGGGGGAAGATCAATGAGTGACGGTCGCGGCGGGTCGAGCGACATTCTCGACGTGGCTGTCGCCATGATTTAGATGTCGTCGTTGTCGTCGTTCGTCGCGGTCGTCACGTCCACGCCTCCAGGTTGCCCCCGACGAAGCAAGGGGGGGAGAAAAAACAAAGCCGTGATGGAATCAAAACGAGAATGGTGAGGTGATGGGCCGTCAAAGGGGACGTTTCCCACGCTCGTTTCCCGTGGACGTCGGTTAAGCGCGTTGCAACTCGCTAACTCTCGAGGCCCCACAACATTTGACAAGGCAAGAGCACGTCACCAGGCCGTGAAACTTGGGCTGTTATGGTCTCAGTCACCTGCTTGTGCAGGCTCAGTTCCCATATTCCATTATCCATCTAAAAATGAGACCAGGTAGGAGCGCCTTTTTCCACGCATAGTTCAATAGTGTTCGCGGACTTGGCAATTGCAACGGATCTCAACGATCTTGCTACGATCCTAGATCACGGTTCGTATTGATGGACACCTATCAATGATGACGAGTCCACGTCACTATTCAGTACGCTGCACCGAACAGAACATTCCGTTGTTCGCGCCACATCTTTGCCGCTCCCCACTTGTCTTTATCTGCACCCTTCTTAGGCTAGCCCAAGCTGAACTTGACGCCAGAGTGCTCTGCCGTCATCCATCATTGCTCGCAATATCGCCACTCTGGATACCATTAAGAGTGGCAACCCGCCCCCACGCCGATCATGTCGACGAAATTCCCATCCCTCGTTGACACTTGGTACATATGGCGTCGCATCCCGGCCATCATCGACTTCATTCCTTGATGTGTGGCACCTCACCATCCTACTCAATTTGTCAGTACAGAATCACATTTAAGTATCAATCAAAATTTTTGCAACGTCACATGCCGTACTAACGAACGTTGGTCGTATGCACGCAGTTGACATGTTGGATGGAATGGCACTTTGTTCGTTTCCTTTGATCGTCACGACACAGCCTGGGAGCGAAACCTTGGATCCATCCAGCGGCCCCACCACCATCCGTCGCATTTCACACACCCCGGTAGTCGAGATCTCTCGGCGTTTTGGCCAGTGCGTTGTCACCATAGAGCAATTAAAGCAAGCCAACAGTGTGCCCCGTTTGATGGGATTTATTCTAGGAATGACCCTTGAATTTTTTTTTCTTGCTCTTGTTCGGGATGTCATGGTGATGGAGTGGAGTGGGTACGTACATGGCTGCTCATACATAACCCCATCCTCAACAATCATGAGTCCGTCAGAACGTTTCACAATTCCAAGATGCATCTGCGGGCCCATGCGTTACGACGGGTTGGTCCTGGTCAAATAAATTGGTTCCAACACTCCCCTTGGCTGACCGTTTCACTGATAGGCTTGTGGACGATGGGTTGTCCGGTAAGCATGGTAAGGTACCAGCCAAGACGATTTCTACCCGACCCTCGCTTGCAAATTGCAATCAGTTGTTCCTCAGTTCCTGCGATCTGACCCTACTTTCGCATCCGGCATGTCAAACCCTCACTGACACGAGCAAACTCTGACTTCACCGCACACCTACATTCAACATGGACGAAACTACGACGTTCACCACCAGACTCCCAACGCGGCCCGTCATTGATCTCATGCCTTTTTTCTTTTTCTTTTCGCCTACATCCAGTGCTTTGATTTCAACTCTCGCGCACATGGCTTCCCCCCCCGAAAAATGCATGGCACGCGTTTTGAGCATTTCACGCACTGCCAAAACACGTCGATTCGATTCTGTCAAGAACGACGGGTGCCTTGATGTCGACCCTCGCGTTCCGAGTGGCTGTGTACGCATAAGCACGCAAGGGGCACTACGTTTGAATCTTTGACGCACACGGGCGACAAAGTCGATCGTCGTATCTTTGCAAACCCCATTCGCATTCGTCGCGTTCAGGACAGTGAAATGTCACTCCTCTTCTCCACATAGGTTTGGGTTGGGTGGTCTACTGGGCATGAACAAAACTCCGCACGGTGTCACGCAACTCCTGTCAGGAACGACGGTGCCTTGACGCTCGCTTGTCCTAGGTGGCTGTGTATGCAAAAGCGGGCGACGGACATTGATATTCGTCACCGATGCACATGTTTGAATCCTTCACGCAACACGGACGACAGGTCTTATTGTCATATCCTGGATATATCAACCCCATGGCATCACATCGTCGCGTTCACGCCGCTCTCTTTTCCACGCTGGTTTCCATTGGGTAGTTTCCTCACCATCTTCTGCTCATACATACATGTGACACCATTAATGTACAATCGAACGCCATTTTTGAACGTCAATTCTTTTTGTTGTATGGACTGATGCCGGGAATGTTGAATGATGGGATGTGATGAAGATGATCCGAAGAAACGCCTTTGGTTGAAACGGTTGTTGTTTTTGTTTGATGGATCGTTATCTGGTATCTACTTTTATGCTGACAGTATCTTATTGCGTGATGGTGATCACGGCCCGCAATCAAGCTCAGCGTGTCCATATGGCATGTGTACAAGTGCCGCAAGGTCGCCGTTGCGCCGCAGCATTTCGTTACAACTTTGCTTATGGTCCGATCTTTCCACCATGTACATTCCTTCTTCTCAAGCCTTGGCACCCCTCCTCGGACACAGGGCCCATCGACATCCACGGCGACTTCTCGAATGACTAGCAAATATGCCGGAACATCTCCGTTTGCGGGACGATCGAGGGCAACAACATGCTCGGACACTTGTGTCAAATGTTGTCGTGCCCCTTCCTTTGATTGTCGAGGGTCCAGGAACTGGGAACTGGTGACTACTGACGCCGGTACGGTATGGTCATGCCACATATATATGTATCATGTACATATGATGCTGAATCCCGATGGCGACCCCGATGAGTAGGCATGAAAAAAGGGCCAGAATCGACAAGGCCAAAGGACGAACGAGTTGGATGGGAGGTGCATGTGCGTACCTGAACTGGCAAGTGTTCAGTTGACCCCCTTTGCAAGGCGTCTCTTTTTCTTCTCCTTTTTTTATATACCGATGATGATCTCTCAAGGCACGCGCCAAGTGGACTCGCCAGACTTGACCCCCGATCGTCGTGCGCGACAGTGTGGAAGCGCTGCAGTCTATCGCACTTGAAAGTCGGATAGACTATGCCAAGTCTCAACTGACACGGCGTCTACTCACAAGTGTCTTGACGTCCACAAGTAATACGCCAAAAGGACATTTCTCTCAGTCTGCAAGCTCGCGTATAATAACGACAAAGATACGTTCCGACTCCTTGGAAAAACACGACACGACGGTATTAAAGCGGTACGGACTCGTCACGTCTTTCACTGGTCCGCGTCTCGGGTACGGGGGCAAGTACGGGTACCATACGCCTTGGCGATAGCGAGGTCGCTGAATTGATCACCGGGAGCCTCGCGCATCGCGTCAAAGTCGTTGTAGCATCAAGGATAGACATTCATGGCTGCAAATGAAGCAAATAACAGTCAACTGTTAGGGGGTCTCATCACTTGTCACTGTACATGTGGCTGATGAAATGCGACCCACGGTGGCGGCCCGGTGACCTGTTTTCCTGTTTTCCCTTGGGCCTTTCCCCACCCCTGCGAGGCTGTGGATCGTGTCAAATCCGTTACAAATGGTGACATCCGGCGCACCAGTCCACAGCAACGGCCCGATAACCGGTTTTCCCTTTCCACCCTTGGCGATCGCTGGAAACTGCATTCCGGCATTATGAACCATCATCATCATGTTTAGTCGACCGCGCTTGTTTGATACATGGACAGTCTCGTTGCTGATAGACATGGGTTTGCAAAGAGCCAAGTCATGTCGTGTTATCTGTGTAGACCGAATGCAGTTTTTCGGTGAACAGTTCAGGCAACCCAGTCTGGGAATTCTGTAACCGTGATGTCCAGATCGGGATCTTTTGCATCCTTGCGATTCGTGAATGACACTGACCGTCATTGATTGGATCCCTCACCGTTCCATTCAGTACAAGGTGATGAGGGCCACGATCGAACCGATACTCGGGCAAGCATTATATTTAGCCACAGCTGTAAGTGCTAGTGAACAACGTTGTCGTTGATTGGATCTCTTACCGTTCCATTCGAACCGTACAAGGCAATGAAGGCCGCGATCGAACCGATACTGGGGCAAGGTTACAACATCGAGTGCCGGGGTGAAAGAGGGGAACTTCTTTGACCTCTCGCCAGCATCGCCATTCGAAGAAAACGGAAATTTCAGGACTTGACAGGTCCTCTAGGTATAATCAGGCGTCCGATGGTGGTCGCTCAATCGCCCATCTTGCATTTTTGGACTCGAACAACAAAGCATAGTAGGCGATAGCACTGTTCGAAACCGCATGATCAATGATTGACAGAGAACTGCGTATGATAGGGCGACCCTCAGGTTCGTAAGGCTCATCCGCCTTGTCTTTGCCCACTCAACTATTTAATTTTAGATAACAATAGTTGTACGGATACTGGTAGCAACATCTTTTTAGTCTTGAACTAGCCTCTGCTAACATCCCACTTTGGTCTGCTGACAGATTCCCAAATGGACAGGTGGTTCAAGATTAGCATCTTGTTTATGAGATTCGACCTATATAATGGGTCTCAATGTTTGCCTTCTATTTCCCGGGCATTCGTCTCTATCTCTGTGGTGAGTGGTGCTTTCCAATCAACGCGATCTTTGAGTGACCGTTTGCAATCCCAGCTGAGTCAGTATGCATTCTAAGGTCAATCACCCTGATACCATTGCCCGGTGCCTCTCCAAGGACACTGGGGCCGTCATCCAGATATACCAAAGTGACTTGTTCGCTCAGCTCATCAAGAATGGTGTCTGCACGCACGCAGGTGATGTTGATGAGAAGCAACTTTCTCCCGTCATTCTCGAATTCAAGAAACTGATCGAAGAGGACGCCGAGATATTCAGGGACTTCCACGAGATGTTCGACCAGGTCCGTCCCAACCCAGACTCTAACCAGCTCCTGGTAAGTGGCTAGTGTGACAATTATTCATTGTACTCACCCCACTAACGTTGATTGTTTTCCGTCGGGGTTAGATCACGAACTATATGCAGCTCCTCGCTGTTCTTGATAGGGCCATCAATACGGCGCCGACCTACAGCTACACCAGTCCTCTTGTGAGCGGCCTACCGATGTACGGCGTCCTTGCTCCTTTCTGCAACACCCCGGCTGGTTACCACGTGTTCACTAATTCCAAAGTGAATGCAATTTTCCACAAGATCTTTGACGAATGGGCCAAGTTCCTCGTCTCTCCAGCATCACGCGACGTCTTGGTCTCCACAGAGGGTGGCTGGTTCAGTCCCGATGCGTTGCGAGTACAGGATGACCGTCTTGGCACGCCTTTTGCGCAGGCGTGGGTGTGCCATCCCGACCAGCCCCATATGGGCTTCAGGTCCTGGGACGACTTCTTTGGCAGATGCTTCAGAGAAGGTGTCCGTCCCACCTATGCGCCCGACAACCCCAAGTTCGTCAACGCCGCCTGCGAGGCGATCACATACCGGGTCGCCACCAACGTACGAGCGACAGACGAGTTCTGGCTCAAGGAAATGCCGTACTCCCTCAACCATATCCTCAACTTTGACCCGCTCACGTCTGAGCTGGTCGGCGGGACCGTCTTCCAGGCAATTCTTAGCTCTCTGGACTATCACCGGTGGCACAGTCCAGTAGATGGACGTGTTGTGAAGACGTGTGTTATCCCTGGCACGTACTATGCTGCGCGTCTGGACGACGAACCGGACCCAGAAGTCATCTCCCGTTCGCAGGCCTTTGTCACCGCGATCTCAACGCGCGCACTCATCTTTATCGAGTCGGACAACCCGCATATCGGGCTAATGTGTTTCGTCGGGGTCGGCCTTGCGGAAGTTTCGACGACCAGGGTGGGGGTGAAGGAAGGGGATCGGGTCAAGAAAGGGGACGAGATCGGGTCGTTCCACTTTGGCGGGTCGACCCACTTGTTGATATTCGGACCCGAGACCAAGTTGACGTTGTTGCCTGGTCCTGAGGATCCGAATGAGGCGAGGAAAGTTGGGACGTTGTTGTTCCGTGTGGATAACGATCGTGATGGGCGGAATGATCAGCCGTCAGCGCTTCAGCGCTCATTGGCCTCCACTCCCTCCTAACGCATACTCCCTTATAGTACATACATTTTCCCATTTCCCAGGTTGGTTTGCAGGGGTTTTGTATCCATAACCCATAACCCATACCCCATAACTTTTTCAGGGTGATTTACTGTAGTTGAATGGGCCATAGCGCCCTGACGAGTGCCAGCTAACCCTAACCCTAATCACGGAAAAAGGGTTTTATGTATTAGATAATCAAGCATAATCAAGCATAGAGTCTTCTGGGTTTGTGACTGTTTACTTACTGAGTACATAGGCGACCAACTGCGCTGACGAAGACAAATTTCCAGGCATCATTGAGTATGCGGCGAGCACACGAAGCCCATCGTACTACCGCACAGAAGAATCGAGAAGCTCTGCAGGGACAGCGGATGGCGGACGGTGGACGTGCGTTGTTCCGACGAGCCACAGACCTGCCCCGACGGTGGGAGCACGAGGGTCGCCGGTGTGAGGCGTCGAGGCGAGCATGTCACGCGATGGCGCGGAGCTGATAGGGCGAAAATAGCGATGAAGCGTGTTGACTAAGGAAACCTGCCGAACTACTACCCGGCAAGCCTGCAGGGGACCCCGTGACGCATATACGAAAGGGCAACCCGCACCCACCGTATGCTTTGGTATGTACATCACGTTGTCTGGGTTCAAGGTTGCAATTCAATTCGTCCTCGACGCCACGGTGGGTTTGCGGGCTCGATAGGTCCCTCTGAGTCGTTGCTACATGGTACGGATGGCCGTTTGTCTTGCGTTTGGGCCGTTCGTGCTGACTTTCGTCTTCTCCAGCCCATGTCTTCGCGTTGGCTCGTCTCACGTCGTGACGTGTGCCACTCGCTGCGTCATCCATCCTGCCCGTTCCATGGCCTTCTCGTTCATCACAGGCGCCACCGCTCTGGTACTCCGTGTCGTCCTTGACGCCTCTCGACGCCTCCTACGCCTTCGCACGGCCTTCGGGCACAGTGTCTCAATTCGACGTGTTTATCGCGTCGTAGTAGTGCGGACTCGATTCATCCCATGAGCCACCCTGCTAGTTCTTCCGACCTCCCGGAATGTCGGACAATCTCCGATCAGGTATCGATCCGCGACGATCTGAAATGGGAAACGTGAACGGGGATCAAATATGTGGCCCAGAGGCGGAGAGAGTCGTCATGGTCAGCTTGAGCGTCAATTGAAATGATGTTCTGCCAAATGCAGACAGTGCGAGTTCGAAACTCGCAGGTGGCATTTACAGTACTTTTTTGGCCGTTTTGGGCAGTTCTCAAAGTCACTGCGCATCTATTACATTTGACCTCACATTGACAGCCGAGCCCTTGTCGGACGTCGACCCCGCTAAGCGTCAATTTGACCTGTACCTAGTTAGTAGTCATGTACTGATGGGCCCCACTACAGCGTGGATACTCGAGGAAGTGGTATCCTTGCCACAAGATTCGTATAATTCAAGATAGCCGAGTTCACAGACAGGGTGACCATTGAAGAAGTGGGTTATGACCTTGCAAACCTGGATATCGGCGGGCCGATTCAATCATAAAGCTTTACCCTGTCGGTCCTCGGGAGTCGGAAGAAATATCATGACCGATTGCACCTGGACATTCCCCGATCCGATATCGATCCGCGATGATCCGAAACGGGAACCGTGGACGAGGATGCAACAATATTGCTTTTTGAGAGCACAGGGACAGACTCGGAGCAGATCGTCAGGGCAGGGGAATGAAAACGACGTATACACTGACAAACAACGTTTGAAAGGGTTCAACTTGACATACACTCCCACAGCTGCACGTCTTCAACTCCGAAATAATTCAGTTGTGCGGCGTGCCATGGTGCGTGATTCAATGCCCTGGACTCTCCTTGTACATAACACCTCCCTCAGTGGGAATATTCATATATTCGTAGAATATTGTTGGGGGCCGGTACACCCCGGCAGCGCGAACATTGTCATTTCAACAAATACTGTCAAAACATATTACGATATCAGTTGCTGAGTACATCCTACGCAGCCATATCGTACAATTCCTCGCGATCGATCCCGGGGCTCTTGAAATTCCACCATTGTGCCCGTCGCCTCAGGCGGTAGCAAGAGAACCGTTACCCACACGGAACAATAACTTTCCTCGCATCTTCCGGGCTCTGAGGAGTCAGGACCAAGCAACAACGTCAACAGGGTCTCGGGGCGCAACACCAACAAATAGGTAGACCCCCCAAAGTGGAATGCACACTGCGCCCGAAGGCCATACGGAGGCAAGGAGGCGTCGAAAAACGTCGAGTACGACACGGAGTGCCTGAGCGATGACGACGGCAATGAACGAGCAGGCCGCGGAACGAGCAGGATGGACGGCGCCGAGTCGAAACGAAGACGCTGACTAGAGAAGACACGAGTCAGCACGAACGGTCCAAATGCAAGACAAGTGGCATACCTGGGCCATCCGTACCATGTAGCAACGAATCAAATCGCAACCTTTGAATCCGGACGAAGTGATGCACACACCAAAGCGTACAGTCACGTCAAATCCTCTTCCTTCACCCCCACCCTGGTCGTCGAAACTTTCGCAAGACCGACCCCGACGAAACACATCGGCCCGGTATGCGGGCTGTCCGACTCGATAAAGATGAGTGCGCGCGTTGAGATCGCGGTGACAAAGGCCTGAGAACGGGAGATGACTTCTGGGTCCGGTTCGTCGTCCAGACGCGCAGCATAGTACGTGCCGGGGATAACACACGTCTTCACAACACGTCCATCTACGGGACTGCCGCCGGTGATAGTCCAGAGAGCTGAGAATCGCCTGGAAGATGGTCCAGCCAACTAGCTCGGACGTAAGCGGGTCGAGGTTGAGGATATGGTTGAGAGAGTACGGCATTTCCTTGAGCCAGAACTCGTCTGTCGCTCGTACGTTGGTGGCGACTCAGTATGTGATCGCCTCGCAGGCGGCGTTGGTGAACTCGGGGTTGTCGGGGGCAAATGTGGGACGGACACCTTCTCTGAAACGTCCAATGGGGTTTGAAAGAATTCAACTTGAGACACTCCCATGGCTGCACGTCTTGAACTGCGAATAATTTAATTGCCTCATGATGCATGGTTCAATGGTCTAGATAATCCTAATCACAGTCGGGAATATCTGTACACATATTAATAGATTATAAATATATACATGTCCCTGTAGGATAGTCAGCTTGAGCATCAATTGAAATGATGTTCTGCCTAATACGGACGGCGCGAGTTCGAAACTCCTGTGTGACATGGACTTTTTTGGCTGCAAGGTGTCTTGTATACGGAAACCCTCTTAAGCTTGCTCCTTTGTCCATCACCGTGATGACTCGGAGCCATCTTAGAGTACACACACTAATAGATTACGAGTATTTGCATCCCTCTGTAGGGTAGTAGCTTGAGTGTCATTCGAAATGACGTTCTCCCCAATGTGGATGGCGCGAGTTCGAAACTCGTCTGAGGCTTTTTTTTTTTGGCTGCAAGGCCACGATCGGCATAGATGCCGCTTTTCAGGCTCTGATGTTGTGCTGTACATCGGGCTGCTATAGGGGGAGTATGTTGAGCCAAATCGCGAGTATGGGGAGTGTGGGGAAAGGGAGTTGTAAGGTGAAGTGGTCGTGTACGGCGAGCTGGCCATCGAAGAGTTGGACAAAATTGCTGGGCGGGCGGGAACGGAAGGAGGTTCAGAGGAAGATATCGGGTGTATTGACAATGTTGCTGCCGTCGTCGCCGCCATCGGCGACGACGGTGATGGAGCGGAGGGCTGTGTGCCAGCCTGCTCCCATGGCTTTTGTGGAGACGCCGTCGTTGTGGCAAGTGAGGTGTCGTGGGAAATTCGGCTTCGTAGTACAGGCGACACCAGTAGAATATGTACTCTAAGATGACGATCTAAGCGATCTGTAAGACAACTCTGATGTCACGGTGGTGGACAAAGGGGCAAATGTAACAGCGTTTGATGCCTTGCAACCAAAAGAAATAATTTTGCCAGACGAGTTTCGAACTCGCGCCGTCCACTTTGGCGGAGCATCATTTTAAGTGACACTCAACTTTCAAGCCGACTGCCCTACAAGGGGATGGAAATACCCATGATCTATTAGTATACATATTTTAAGATGACAATCAAGTTAGTAAAGGATCTGTGAGACGACTCCGACGTCGCGGTAGTAGACAAAGGAGCAAACATGACAGAGTTTCCGTATACAAATGTGATGTTGGAGCCTGGGAAGCAGCATCTGCGCCGATCGTCAACAGATGCCTTGCAGGCAAAAAAATACATGTCACAGATGAGTTTCGAACTCGTACCGTCCACATTTAGCAGAACGTCATTTCAATTGACGCTCAAGCTGACTACCCTACAGGGGCATGCAGATACTGATAATCTATTAGTATATGTGCAGTTATCCTCACTGCAACATGCAGGTAGGATCATCTAGACTATTGAACCATGCATCGCGGCCAACTGAATTATTCGCAGTTCAGGACGTGCAGCTGTAGGAGTGTCTCAAGTTGAATCCTTTCAAATCCCATTAAGACTGAAAAGGTCATGCCCACGAGGCCACGACCAAAAAGTCTGGAATTTGGATTCTTCAGTGCGGACTCGATGCCAGAGTCCACAATTGCTCCTAGTCCAGCGGATTCCTGCTGAATGCAAATGTTACTCACCGTCGTCTAAGTGCCAGTCAGCCTCAATGGATAACCTACTTCAATACTTACTGTAGCGGCCTGCAGTTCTTCATATTCCTTCTCTACAGCAGTTGTTTCAGTTCACGAACATAGCATTTGCCATCAAGGACGAGACACGTCACACTGGCCACTTACCAGGAACTGGTTGGAGTCCACATTGGGACGAACCTGGTCGAGCATCTCGTGGAAGTCCCTGAATATCTCGGCGTCCTCTTCGATCAGTTTCTTGAATTCGAGAATGACGGGAGAAAGTTGCTTCTCGTCAACATCACCTGCTCGCGTGCAGACACCATTCTTGATGAGCTGAGCGAACAAGTCACTTTGGTACATCTGGATGACGGCCCCAGTGTCCTTGGAGAGGCACCGGGCAATGGTATCAGGGTGATTGACCTTAGAATGCATACTGACTCAGCTGGGATTGCAAACGGTCACTCAAAGATCGCGTTAATTGGAAAACACCACTTGCCACAGAGATAGAGACGAATGCCCGGGAAATAGAAGGCAAACATTGAGACCCATTATATAGGTCGAATCTCATAAACAAGATGCTAATCTCGAACCACCTGTCCATTTGGGAATCTGTCAGCAGACCAAAGTGGGATGTTAGCAGAGGCTAGTTCAAGACTAAAAAAATGTTGCTACCAGTATCCATACAACTATTGTCATCTAAAATTACAAAGCTGAGTGGGCGAAGACAAGGTGGATGAGCCTTACGAACCTGAGGGTCACCCTATCATACGCAGTTCTCCGTCAATCGTTGTTCATGCGGTTTCGAGCAGTGCTATCGCCTACCATGCTTTGTTGTTCGAGTCTGAAAATGCAAGATGGGTGATTGAGTGACTACCATCGGACCCCTGATTATACCTAGAGGACCTGTCGAATCCTGAAAATTCCGTTATCTTCGAATGGCGATGCTGGCGAGAGGTCAAAGAAGTTCCCCTCTTTCATTCTGGCACTTGATGTTGCAACCTTTCCCCAGTATTGGTTCAATTGCGGCCTTCATTGCCTTGTACAGTTTGAATGGAACGATAAGAGATCCAATCAATGACAACGCTGTTCACTAGCACTTACAGCTGTGGCTAAATATAATGCTTGCCCGAGTATCGGTTCGATCGTGACCCTCGTTGCCTAGGGTGGTAATATGTCGAAGGTTGCTGCGAATGACGAACGCCGTGGAATTTTCGCGTGAGTGTCACTGTCGCTGGACGTGGAATGGTGATGATACTATCTGACGGTCGTATCGAACGTCGTGGTATGAACCACAACGACACGGTGCGCTTCTTGCGTCTAACTTCGATGTAGATACAGTGCATGCTCGTTCAAAGGCGTGGTTCCACGACTTGACTGGTACGAAATGCTACCCATGATGGGAGAGCGATGTGACGATGAGCTATCCATATCCATGGAGTGCTTACTCAGGCCACCATGACGACTCATGATATCGGGACAGAGATATGCACGGCGTGCACGAGCATGCCATATTTTACGATCGATGATATCACAGTGAACGTGAATACATCGACGATAGGATATACGACTCACGCTTCTCCCGTCAACAGCTCCAAAGACAAGGACTAGTCCACGCTTGAAAGGTTGCGGCCGCCGAACCTTGCAGCTTGCCCCGTCCATCGAAAAGTCGTTGTCGCATTTACTGGTACACACACACGCACACCTCTCTTCACTCACTCTCACACACATACCATCGATCCAAATCAATCATCATCCCTGCTGCGCATCCACGCAGCGCAACTCAATCCGTTTAAATCCATATCATCATGCACATCCATTTCCGTACTGCATCTGCTGACATGAATCCGAGGGCTCGGGAACTTTTCGGGGACAGAGCGGGTTGTCCAGTATCGGTATCGGTATCGGTTATCGGTATCATTATCGTACTAGTACGAATGGCGCTCAGTGCATCAAATTCCGATTGATGCCAGCCCTATGAATGAATGGATATTATAACGTATGACCAAACATGTTCAAAAGTTTTTTTTTAGAGTGGACGGTGAGGCAGGATGTATGACCACGGATCCGGACGTTACGGTTACGGTCTCATGGTGACGTGACTTTTAGGGCATGAAACAAGAATAGTGTAATAGGAAAGGAGACTGGTACAGATGACAAATGGTAAAAATAACGGCGTGAGTACAAATGACAGTAAGCACCTCGTCGGTTCTTCGTAAAGGTAGATAGGATAATCAAACGTGAAGTATATCAGCAATGCAAAGAGGGATGAAGGAAACAGGAGTGGACACGGGCTCCTGAGCAGTCACGTTTATACTCTCCCATTTCCTTCCGGCCAGAGTGATAGGCGTATCGTGCCGCACAAGGAAGTAGTCCTGTTTGTTGACTGGTTTGTGTTGCTGGGAGTGTCTTGATAACGTTTGGAACAAACGGCACAATCCCACAGAGAGTAGCGAAAAAGGAAAAAGTGGCCAAATCATCGTCATCGAAAAGCCGGCCGGCTATGTGTCTAAGCCTCCCCATCTGCTAGTGTGATTTCGGCCTCCGTTCGGAGAAGCTGGGACGAGTCGCATACACAGTACCCCCGGGTCGAGCCTTTTCGTGCATTTCTGCGACATGGTGGCAATCGACCACAATGTGATGGGCTGCCTCGAGGATCACATTTTTCGGAGGGACTGACATCCGTACGTATTGAGAC
>JBBPQP010000871.1:0-16196 GCA_038092555.1 Boletus subgraveolens
CGGTGGTGTATTCGTCTGCGCGACCGACGACGCATGCGGTGCCTATTCCGTCGCATGGGGTACCGATTCCGCGACCGTCGTCGTCGATCCATCGACCGCAGAATAGTGCGTCGGAAACGACGACCCCGCTTTCGTACTCGCCCTCGTCGACAGAATCGCCTTCGCCATTCCCGTTCTCGCCTGTCCTCTCGGCACACGTGCCTGCGGGGAGCAGTGTGTTGAGTAACGGGACGCACATGACGACACCGCCGTCGTCGTCGTCTGTGCAGTCGAATGGGGGTGTGGTGGGTGGTGGTGGGTATGGTGTTGGGAATGTGCATGCGTTGACGTATCCGAGTGTGCCGCCGCCGTCGTTGTCGTCGTCGTATGGGTCGCCTGTGGTGTCGTATTTTCCGCAGAGGGAGACGTCGCCTGGGGAGGGGTTGAGTCGGCGGGGGTCGGGTGCGCGTGGGCGGGGAGGGGGAGTTGGAGTGGGTGCAGGGACTGGAGCAGGGACGGGGACGGAGATGAGTAGTGGGCCAGGATGGGGGAATGGAAGGAGTGGGAGTCGGAGGGATAGTGTCGACCGTGGGGGGAGGATCGCGGAGACGGGGACGTTGGTGCCGAGGTCGAGGTCGAGGGCGGATAGTCGGGGTGTGGCGTCGACGAGGCAGGCTCAGGCGGAGAGTGGGAACGAGGGGCGGTGAATGTCCGAGCCTTTTTTTTTTTTTTCTTCGTTGTTGTTCAGTGTTCGTTTCGTGATTCTGTTCGGGCATGTTTTGTATCAGTGGATTTTATAAATCTAATAGTTGTCGTGTGCGTATTAAAAATTGGACGACCCTACAGACAGACAGGGGTAACTGCCATCTTCCATTGTCCGTCCATATGTGTCGAACAATATATGGGGGATGACACAGCCACCGTCGGTCAGGAGACGGTGGCTGTGTCATAGAAATAAGGCTGTGGGTGAGAAATGGCGGATATTATAGCGAGAACTTTCTGTTCGGAAGTAGTGGGATGTTGATGGTTTTCTCTTCGACGAGCCAAACGAGCTCTATGCATTCCAAACAACGGAACATTGAAGGTGAGGGGCGGGCGTTAGGGTGGCGGGGAGTTGGCGTTTCAGGGTCCTTTACCGACGGAATGCCAAATCCGGGTCCGAGCGCTTGCTTGGCGAGTCACGAGATGGAGACGCGGTAGGCTATAAAACGGCGGGACGCGAAAACGATCCATAGATCCCCCTTTTTTTTTTCCATGTCGTATCAATACCCATTCATTCCTGGGCACTCTTCAATGCCTGCAACACCCCAAACGACGTATCGTTGGGATGACGGTGACCAACATCATCAACAGCAACAGCATCAACGTCTTGAGCAGCAAGTTCTACAGCATCCACTTCAGCATCAGCCAGAGCAAAATCAAGACGTGTATGTCCCTACCTCGTCAACGACCGCCGTCCAACTTCAAGAACACGTCTCAATTGTGGCAAGCCAGGACCCTAGACGTCCTGGATCTGGTCATGTCGTTGAGGGTGATGAGCCGCAACTGCGTTTGCAACATGTGTCCTTGCCGGCACTCTTACAGCCTGAGCACATGAGACCACCCATGATTGATACCAATCGTGCGTATCATGTCGGAACCAGTGCTAGCCCTCCTTCGGGTCCCCCATCTGCGGGCCCGAGTGGTGCATTGCACGGTGCAGTTGGTCCTGCACGTGCGCGCATATCCCCTGTGCATACGGATCCTCGCGCTGCGGCGCATCCGTACCGACGTCCCCAGAGTGCTGCTGCAGGAGTGGTAATCGCAAGATCGAGAAGAGAGCCTGAAGCCGTCCAGAGTGTGAGATATACAAGACAAGCGTCGTCCTCGGGCACGTCTATGTCAGCCCCAGTCTCAGCGACAGCGATGACGACAACAACATCAAAGGGATTACCCACTGCTGCAAAGATGGTTTCGATGACCAAGTGCGTTCTGTTTGCTTTGCGGCGAGGCATGCTCACGCGGTCCGGCCACAGAGGGTTGATAAATCCTGGTTATTCCCCAACGGGCGTCAGCTTTATGATTCGTACGGACCTACACTTCAATAGTGAAACAAGCGTCTTGACTGCATTGTGTGAACTCCCTGGTCGATCCAAGAGTGACGTTACCGTCGTCCTCTCGACCAATACCATGAATCGGGTAAAGCAGGTCGTCGTCACCGCCAAGTCTACCCAAGACCTCGCAGACGATGGATATGTTGTGAGAGAACGCAAGTCGGGTAACGTGTCACGCACGTTTGTCGTCCCGAGTGACACAACAGTGCGTCTGTCCTTCTGTTCCCAGTGTATCGGTACATGTCAGACGCTTGTGTTGCAGCCCGACGATATCACTGTTGAGATGCGAGACGGCCTGCTGTCCTTGAAAATCCAGTGTCCGCCACCTTCGCCAGAAGACGATTCCCAAGAGATTGTGATACGTTGAGTGATCGGTAGATCGCATCGTCTGATTTGACCACAAGTTCTCCTCATGTTGGAGTGGCAGTTTAGTGCCTCCCCCTAGTCTCGCGTGGATCTTTTTCGATTTCGCTTCATATCACCACTCACTGACCGATCAACCCCCCCCCTCTCTTTTAGCCTTCTGATGCTCGAAAAATGTTTTATATCCCCATCGGCCCACATCTCGCAAAAAGATACTCTGTTGTTATGTGTTATCCTAATCGTCATCTCGCAGCATGCTCTCTATTCGTTTTCCGTTTCCTTTCTCACTATACCTAGGCTGGTACATCATATTGACGTGGACCTTTTTTTCCTTTTTCTGTGCAATCCGTGTAGCAACATCTCTAGACTACATCCGCCTGTTGTTTTATACCTAACCATATCATGCGTATACATATGAAACATATCAGAATCTGAATGAACGCTCGCATGTCAGAGCTCGTCAAACATGCGTCCTATCGCTCGTTGCGTAGTACGTTTCGAAGTCGGTAGTGTGGCGCGGTTCGGGGTCGATGACGAACGGGATGGGTCTAGTGGTCGTGGTGACGATCTCGCTGGTGGCGATTTGATCTGCGGTGGCGTTTGGCTGTTTTGAACGGAGTAGGCGACCTTGGCCGGGGGCGAAGCAGTGGGAGATGCCACGTGTGGACTTGGGGGTTTTGAAATCGGAGGACGTTGCGCGGAGGATTTGGGAGGGTTGGTCAACGGATTGGAGCGATGGGTCCGAGGTGTGTTGGGATGCCCATTTGGGTGAGATGGTCGAGTCGATGCAGATGTGGAGGTTGAGGGGTTCGATGAAGATGCGGGCACGTCCTGTACAGGTGATGGTAACCTTGACGAATTGGTCGTCAGAGCCTCTCCTGGTGGATGGAAACTCAGCTTGGGCAAAAACGCAATGAGGCCGAGTTTAGAGACGGGCACACCTTGAGAGGACGCAAAACCGTCGTATTTGCTGATGATCTCTGCGGTGTAGTTCGCGATGGGATCGCTGTAAATGAAGCTTCCATCGAGGGCTTCTGTGACTTGGAGTTGCACGGTCTTTGATCGGACCACGTTGTCACTCGGCGGATCGTAGAGAGGGTAAAAAGCTGTGACTCCTGCTTGTGTCTCGGCCGTCGTCTCTTTCGTGAAGGTGATGCGAGCAAAGTACTCATATATCGACTCGACATTGACAAACTGGGCCACGGAAGCAAGTTAGTTACTTATGTATCCTATTCTGGAACGGACGCACTGTCTGCCTGTCCCAGCCCAGCGGCTGAATGGAGGTAATCGAGTGCCGGAGGAAAGTTGGTCGATGGGACGAGAATCGCAGAGTCTCAAGTGACGTCACGAATGGAGATCGCTTGCGTCGACTCGAACACGATACGCTCCTCTTCTCGAACGAACTATAGATCCTTGTTCTTTACGATCTCCGCACAGGCCATGTCATTGTTACAATTGACCACGACGTGCATTTGGAGAACCCATGGCGAGAAAGGGCTCACACTCTCTGGGGCGAGTAGGTCGATCACTTTAAATTCGTGGGTCGGGCGTTTTGTCGCTTCTATGGAACGCCTGAATGATCGTCATTCAGTCAGTACCCTGTGCTGGCCCGGTGGAAGTGGAAGAATGCGAGTAGTGAGCGAATTCACGACGCTTTCACAAAGGATCGTTCTTTGAAACGGAGACCGAGCGAGGCTGAATCGGTAGGGGGAGCTTTAAGCGCGCATCGCCTTGGATGATGGTGCCTGCCAGGGTGCACGAACCCAAGCCTGAGGCCTGAAGGCCGCATTCCGGGGAGGGGGTCGTTGTGGTAGTGCTTGCGTGAATGGCGCTGGCGCCGAGCAGGGACAGCGAGACGAGGATGTTCTGGAGATGATCCACACACATGGGCTGGAGAGATTCCTAAGGAGGGATAGAGAAAAGCGGACCTCGTGGCCACTCTTAACTTTTGTGTCCGTTGGCTCTGATGAGTCTACGGCAGCCGTGAATGTGATGGTGGTTGCGCCCTGTACTGGTCTGTTCCTTGGCCGACTTCATTGATGGCTGAGTCTCGGCCCCCATCATGATGTAGCTATGCAACATCGCGACCATGTGATGTGCCAAGCACCGCGGTCTTGAGCTTTATCGTAGTGACGTCTTCTAGTGAGATAGCGACCAATTCTAGGGCGAGTCGGTCATTCAGGTTCATACCGGGGTTAGTTCCAGAAGTTGGGAACCGATGAGACGGCGTCGCCGCATCGGTTAATTCATTCGACAGTCCGACTCGCCAATTAGTACCGCACCTTTTGACAGATATCGACGTTGGACTTTGTTTTTACGGAGACACGTTCCCGGGTGGGTACAACTTCAACGGAAGCGCTCGAACTGTTCACACGTTTCTGACGGCGTGGCCCAACAACGTCGAAGTTCAACGCTGTCCCCCCTCTGAAATGATTGCACAATTAACTGCCTGATGTGGTCATTCCCAGTGACGAGATTGGATTAGTGGCGTTTCTGGTTGCTTCGTTGGCTCGTTGCTCCCGCACTGCAGGCCGCCCACGCGACTAGCCTTAATTGTGCCTTTTAAAAGACCACACGGCCACACGTTACCATTCACCCTGTTTCAGTGCTCTCCCGCCATGTCTCGGGCGTCGCGTGCCCCTCTCCTGGTATCAGCCTCAGCCCTCTCCTTGTTCACACTCGCATGGGCCCAGCCAGCGCAGGACAGCTGGCCTCAAGTGTATCCCGGAATGCCGACGGGCGATTACAGCCCGGAATGGCAAAACTGTGTGTGCTGATATCACATGTGTTATACATCACACCATGACGCCGTTCTCGCAGACTTTCAGGTGACGCAAAGCCTTCCAAACGTGTCGTGGCCGCTTGCTCGGAATTGGGCAGGCAATATCCCCGTGCAACGACCGGGACATCCGAATGATACACTGTTCTTCTGGGCGTTCGAGTCCTCCAACGGTTCGTTAACTGCGAACAGTACTGAGCCTTGGGGAATCTGGCTCAATGGAGGGTGAGTTCATCAATGCACGTGTGGTACGCAGTTAATGGTTCTGCGTAGCCCTGGCGGTTCAAGTCTTGTTGGACTCTTGTTCGAGGTCCGTCTTGTGCTTCCCCGGTATAGTCTATTGTGATTGTCGTGTTGACATTTTGCACACCAGAATGGCCCGGTTCATATCTCGAGTAATTACTCGGCCTTTGAAAACCAGTATGCATGGACCAATGTCGCCGATTATGTATGGATCGATCAACCAGTGTATGTCTGTATTCTCATTTTCGTGGGGGTGGATTTCACGTGTTTATAACAGTGGAACTGGGTTCAGTACGGTTGACCCTAATGGGTATGGTGAGTACATCAAGCTATGCTCTTACCTTCATCACCTGATCCTATGCTCCCTTCAGTCGCTGATGAAGACCAGGTAGCTTCTGATTTTGTGAGCATTTTGGTTTCTTTCGTATGCCCTGCTTATTGTGTCCCCAGATGGGATTCCTGGAGAACTTTGTAAAAGTGTTCCCCGGTCTCGCCACGCGACCTTTACATATCACCGGGGAGAGCTACGCTGGAACGTACATTGTAAGTGCTGTCCTCTCGTGCAAGCAAGCTGACCCGTATGAAATGACTCTAGCCCTACATCACCAAAGCCTACTTCGAGATGGGCAGCCCTCCCGTCAATCTCACGGCAATTGCCATTGGAGACGGAACCCTTACGTCACAGGAGACGTTCATGGAATTGCCTGTGACGAGCGTGCTGGAAACGTACCCCCAAATCATCGGGTATGATATCCAGGTATTTGAGTACTTCCAAGAACAGTACGTTGAACGCGGGGGTGAATGTGTCCCAAAAGGCTTATTTCCACTTAGGAGTACACTCTGCGGGTACAATCTCACCCTCGAATATCCTCAACCAGAGCACTTCCCGACTCTAAACGCTCCATTGCCCGCTGCTGCGTATGGACAGTCCTCTGGCAAATACAACGCGAAAATCACCAAGGAACGGTTCATGCTGGAAACACGAAATCGGCTTGCCGCCAGGCTCAGCGAGAGAGACGGCTCTCCGTTGGACCACGGCGAGAGACTTCGCGCGCGCGATGTATGGAAACGCGACCTGACCGGTCGTGCGAATGGAACCATCGATCCTATGTATCAGTGTGACTTGTATACCGAAATGATCGACTACGCCATCAATTTCACCTTTCCTTGGTGTACGTTGCCTTTTCTTCCATTCCATTTGGCTGTTCATTCGAGAATACCTGTTTTAGCGTCGGGTCTCCTGTTCGATTATTATAACATCCCCGATGCGTTGAGCCCTGAAGCGACAACGGACGCAAGTGTCTTCCTAAACGGTTCGTCTGTGAGTTATCGATGGATGGGTTGATGCTGACGCGCATCCTCTCAGATGCTCAAACGCGTACTGCCATCCATGCGCCCACGAGCAAAGACTGGGCGGAAGTTATTCCTTATACGTTTGCACCGACTAATGGTTCCAGTAAGCAATTGTCTCTGGGGTGTTTACAGCGAATTTACGCAATGTGTTCACAGCTAATGTCTACGGTGATCCAAGTGAGCTTCGATCCTTCTCTCAACTATAGATGACGGTTTACTCACGATTCATGTTCTCTAGGCGTCGAGTGAGTACTTGTCATGACAGGCATAATTGAATACTTAGAAGGCTAGACCCATGGCATTCCTGACAGATCTTGCCACGAACATGACGGATCACAATATGCCGATCATCGTATATTCCGGGAACGATGATTCCCTCGTCCCACACTTTGGTTCTCAAAGTAGGTCTCTTGCTTGACCCCCGTTATTGTAGCCTGCTAACTTGCATACAGTCGCCATCCAAGTATGATGCCGTACATTTCGCACATTTTTCGCGTGTCTGATTTTTTATTACTTAGAACACGACGTTTGGTGGCATTCAGGGTTTCACACGCAAACCAGAAACGCCGTGGTACAACGATGCCGGTGAGGTTGCTGGGATCGTCCACCAGGAACGTGGTTGGAAGTATGTCCTTGTGGCGCATGCCGGACATCTCCTTGGATACAACAATCCCATCTCCGTGAGGAACTGACTTCTTGCACACTTGCTCTTCCTAACACTACTACTCAGGCTCTTACTCTCGTGCGAGAATTCATCTTTGGTAACAATGAAACTGGCTTGGTGACCAACACCAGTTCGGGATCGGTCACTGTCGTCGGAGGTGAAGTATCCTCCCTTGGGAACGAGATCATGACTGGTCAAGCAGCAATCTATTATGGGAAAGCCACAACCGAATCCAGCTATTTCTTCCCATCGGCGACCGTCGACGCCTGGAACGCCTATGTGGCCACTGCGACTGCAACCGCGACAAGTGGGGCGAACTCCCTACTTCCGGTGGGTTCTCTGACAAGTAAAATATTTTTCCTGGCGAGTGCGCTCGCGGTCGCGCTCCAAATGTTATTGTAAAGTCACTGTAGAGTCTAGAGTCTAGACTGTTTCCCTTTTATTAATAATTGTCTCTCGGTCTGGTTGTTAGTGTCTAGGTTTTCTTTTTTTTTGTGTTCGACGTGGCAGGCTGAGACGGACCTTGTTCACGACGTTACTGTAACTTACGATGACCTGCCTTTTTTTCTTCATATGATATGATGAGCTATGTCTGCCACGGGCTTTGATGCCATGTATCAAGAATATTTCAAGATGGTGCCTTTCGATCGATCTCCATGAACCTCGTTCAACTTTTCACTCAGTGGATGCCTTGGCTGAGAATCCAGTGGGGAGGACCAAATCCGCGGATCCGACTACTAATCAGTGAGTGGAATTAGCCGAGAACTGGTAGCAAATCGTCACTACCGGTATCCTACCCCTCAGGACCATTGTAGCCGCCTCAGATTAGTACACTAGCAAATATTGTAAATTCCTCAGAAGAAAGATGCTGCTTGCGGAGAGAAGGGTTAGCGAGTCGTGGCACTTGATCGCTAACTAGTCTAATGACCAGCCCGTCTGAGAGGCAGGCCGTCGATAGACATCGCTGGCACTGTACCCACTAACACCCCACTTTATTTTTGATGGCACGACTGGTGTAAGCCCACTGGCGTACCAGTCACGTGTACTACGTACTAGTATAAGTATATACTGTACCTGCCGTACCTGTAGTAGAGATAGGCAGTCTCCCCCTTGCATATAGAGCGTGGTCCAGTTCTTTCGTCCGCTCGTATCAGTGTTTTCCCGCCGTCGGCCACGGCAGGGCTTTCAACTGTCTCTGGGGGATTCGCGGTGAAAGGGATCAAGAACATCCACTGCAGCGATTCGTGTGTCCCACCCGAAAATCCGTTTGAATCGGCCGTATTCGCTAGCAGTCTGGTCGAGCGGGTCGTTTCGGAGTCCGAACGGAATGCTGGAACACATTACAGTTGGATGTGGATGTGCCCACTGGGTCACCAAGAGGAAGCTGCAGAGGGGGATCGCTCGGAGAGGAGCCCTCGTAAGTGGGCAAGGTCTGGAAAGACGTTGGGAACAAAAGATTCGGGTGTCATAGGCTGGCACTGTCTTGGGGGACGTTGGTTCGAGATCTAGACTCAGAGCACGAGACTCGGCGTTTTACATCGCCAGATGGCATGTATTTATGTGAATGTGTCAACTTTCGCCAGTGCTGAAACAGTCCCCCTTGGAGCTTGGTGAGTCGTGACGTACCGGACATGTACAGTGGCTGTTTGTCGCCTAGTAACTGTAGAGAGTCCGGGGTTGCAACTGGTCCATAACTGACATCAGTGTGCATAACAACTTTAATTGATCTTTCTACCGAGTCACCTTGTGGAGATCTGCCCTGGGATCATGATGCACGGAGTCTGAGCATCGCCATCGGATCGGCGGGTCCCACATGTCTGCCTGCTCGGTTATCCTAACCCATGTTTCATGCCCACATAGCCTAGTGCCCTGATGCTGATCTGTGATGCTGCAGACCCCATTTCCGAGTCGTTCCGCAAAATCGTTGCCGACATGGTCTGTGCATAATGTATTATGTAAGTCCTGTTCAAGATCATTTGCCCGAGTACAAGCCCACAAGCCCTAGGCTCCTACGCACCGCCGCTTCGAGTGTGAGGGCGACTTATTAGGGCATATGTACTTGGTAAGTTTTGGTGATAGATAATACTGAGTGATGTGCAGAATTCAAACACCGCCCAAACTTAAGTCCCCTCACCCCCTCACTTTTTCGTGGCAGCAGTTGGACAACATATCAGGTATACGGTTTTAGTTGCTACTATGTCTATAAATGTACGGCTTGATGCTTACGGTTTACAGCAATTGCAATCGGCCGATACAGTCGTGCACCTGGAGTTACATTCAACATTGGCCGACATTCTCCATTTCTCTATGTTGTCCGAGTGAACAGCCTGCTACGTGGGAGAACATGACGTGTGACAGATGACAAGGGTGGTCTACACTTCAATGATTGAGGTATCACCCGACCTCACCGGATTGCTCATAAGGGCTTGAAACATCTCGGCTAAGTGCTTCCGAGCTGGAAGCCGGTCGTTGTCCGCTGGTGTGCGCCTTTCACTAAGGATTTTAGAGCGAAGCCAGGTAACTGCTAGCTACACTGAAGAGATCACAGGAAAACACATTTCCCTTCGCAATATTTTACTCTCCTGCCGTGTCCTGGACATCATATGCCACTCTCCTGTGATCAGCATATTTCAGGTATGCGGTCTTGGTTACTACCAGGTTTCTGAATTTATAGCTTTACGGTTGACAGCACTTAACTGAGACGCGGTCAGTCATGCAACAGTGTCCGAACTCTCGATATCCGAGTCATACCGTCGCAGAACATGACTGATCACAAGCGCGCCACGCATGTCGATACTTGTCATTTAGGTATGGTCTGGCCCTAGAATTTCCTATCAGGACTTTAAAACACAGCGTATAGCTTAAGGGTTTTAGAGCGAAGCCGGGTATAGTAGGTGCCAGGCTCCAGCTACACTTTAAAGACCACAGGACAAGTCGTTCCATTCACCATATTTTGCTCCCCTACCATGCCCTGGGCGTCATGCGCCGCTTTCCTGGCATCAGCCCCCGTCCTCTCCTTGTTCATGTTCGCGAGGGCCCAACCCCAATCGCCGCAGAATAGTTGGCCTCAGGAGTATCCCGGAATGCCGACGGACGATTACGGTCCAGAATGGCAGGACTGTATGTGTTGATATCACATGTGTTATACTTCACACCATGATGCCGTTCTTGCAGACTTTCAGGTGACGCAACGCCTTCCAAACGTGTCGTGGCCGCTTGCTCGGAACTGGGCAGGCAATATCCCCGTGCAACGACCGGGACATCCGAATGATACATTGTTCTTCTGGGCGTTCGAGTCTTCCAATGGGTCGTTTACCGCGAACAGTACTGAGCCTTGGGGAATCTGGCTCAATGGAGGGTGAGTTCATCAATGTATATATGGTACACAGCTAATGGTTCTGTGTAGTCCTGGCGCTTCGAGTCTCATTGGACTCTTGTTCGAGGTCCGTCTTGTACCTCCCCGGTATAGTCTGTTATGATCGTCGTCTTGATATTTTGCACCCCAGAATGGCCCGATTCATATCTCGAGTAACTACTCGGCCTTTGAAAACCAGTACGCATGGACCAGTGTCGCCGATTATGTATGGATCGATCAACCAGTGTATGTCTGTATTCTCGTTTTTGTGACGGTAGGTTTCACGTGTTTGTATCAGTGGAACTGGATTCAGTACGGTTGACCCTAATGGGTATGGTGAGTACATCAAACCATGCTCTTACCTTCATCGCCTGATCCTATGCTCCCTTCAGTCGCTGATGAAGACCAGGTAGCTTCTGATTTTGTGAGCATTTATGGTTTCTTTCGTATGCTCTGCTAATGGGTTCCTAGATGGGATTCCTGGAGAACTTTGTAAAAGTGTTCCCCGGTCTTGCTACGCGACCTTTACATATCACCGGGGAGAGCTACGCTGGGGTGTACATTGTAAGTGGTGTCCTGTCAAGCAAGCAAACTAATCGTTGTAGGATCGTATCAGCCATATATCACCAAAGCCTATTTCGAGATGGACAATCCTCCTGTCAATCTTGCGGGAATGGCTATTGGGGATGGATCCTTTGCGTCAGTAGAGACGCTCATGGAATTGCCTGTGATGAGCGTGCTGGAAACATACCCGCAAATTATCGGGTACAATACGGAGGTGTTTGAGTACTTTTGGGAACAGTACGTTGACGGCGGGGGTGAATGTGTTCCAGGAATGCTTATTTTCTGTCTAGGAGTTCACTCTGCGGATACAATCTCACCTTGCAATACCCTCAACCAGAGCCCTTTCCGACTCTAAACGCCCCATTGCCCACTGGCTCTTCTGCGTTATCATCTGGCAAATACAACGCGAAACCCACGAAGGAACGGTTCATGCTGGAAATACAGGATCGGTTTGCCGTGACGCTCAGAAAGAGAGCCGGTTCTCCGCCGGAGCATGGCGAGAGACTTCGTGCACGCGATGTGTGGAAACGTGACCTGGCCGGTCGCGCGAACGGAACCATCGACCCTTGGTATCAATGTGACTTGTATAACGAGATGCTCGACTACGCCGTCAATTTCACCTTTCCTTGGTGTACGTTTCCATTCCTTCCCATTCCGTTTGGCTGTCCATACTAGAATTTGTCTTTTAGCATCGGGTCACGAGCTTGATCCCTACTATATCCCTGATGCGTTGAGCCCCGAAGTGACAATGGATGCAAGTGTCTTTCTCAATGGTTCGTCTGTGGGTTGTCCATGGATAGGTTGATGCTGATCCACATTCTCCTAGATGTTCAAACACGTACTGCCATCCATGCGCCCACGAGCAAAGACTGGGTGGAATTTATTCCTTACACGTTTGCACCGACTAATAGTTCCAGTAAGCAATTGTTTTTGGGATACCTACAGCGAATTTACCCAATTTATTTACAGCTAATCCCTACGGTGACCCAAGTGAGCTCCGATCCTTCTCTTAAGTATAGATGACGGTTTATTCATGATGAATGTTCTCTAGGCATCGAGTGAGTACTTGTCATGATCAGTATAATGAGATACTCAGAAAGGCTAGACCCATGGCATTCCTGACAGATCTTGCCACGAACATGACGGATCATAATGTGTCGATGGTCATATACTCCGGGAATGACGATTCTGTCGTCCCACACTTTGGTTCTCAAAGTAAGTCTGTTGCTTGGTCCCCGTTATTGTAGTCTGCTTACTTGCATACAGTCACCATCCAAGTATGACGTCGTACATTTGGTACATTTCTCGCGTGTCTGAATTTCATTTCTTAGAACACATCGTTTGGTGGCATCCAAGGTTTCACGCGCAAGCCAGAAACGCCATGGTACAATGACGCTGGTGAGTTTGCTGGGATCGTCCACCAGGAACGTGGTTGGAAATATGTCCTTGTGGCTCACGCCGGACATCTCGTTCCAAATACCAACCCCATCTCCGTGAGGGCTGATTCCTTCCACTCTCTCCCTTCCTAACACCCCGTATTCAGGCTCTGGCTCTCACCCGAGAATTCATCTTTGGTAACAATCAAACCGGACTGGTGAGGAAAACCCACTCAGGGCATGTCACCGTTGTCGGAGGCGAAGTGTCCTCCCTCGGGAATGAGATCATGACTGGTGAAGCAGCGATCTATTATGGGAACGCCACGACCGAATCCAGCTATTTCTTCCCATCGGCGACTGTCGAGGCCTGGGACGAATACATTGCCACTGCAACCGTAACGAGCGGAGCGAGCTCTATGTATCCCACGGCTTCTGTGATGAGTAAATAAATTCGCTTGGGAGGCTCGCACCCGAAATGTTATTGTAAAGTCGGCGTAGACCGTTTCAAGGTTTGCTGCAATAAACCAGCCTGAACAGGCCGATGGAGAGAAGGTCGAAAGCGACATGCGGTTGATGCTTGCCACCTGTTGAGACGATTGGCCAGGAGAATGAGCGGAGGGGATAAGTAGCACGCTTTATGGATGGATAGAAAGACGCCAACCAGCAAGACAAATTAGACAATGCCTTGGATTGCTCCAGCAACGTTTACACGAACGACCAGTCAGGAGAATTCCGGCCACATGGGACCATCGACATGATGAGAAGGATGCAGACGGCATCGGTACTTGATCATTCTCGTGTTCCGCAAGATGGTTCTTACCCGCCGATGGAAACTGCCCGAGGGAGATCCTGGTACATACTGTTATATTGTCAATAACGATGGACTCGACGGGCCGGGCCTGAGGCCGAGACCCGAGCCTTGCCAGGCCCAACCAAGCCCGGGCTTCATCAGCGTTGTCGGAGGGGAGATACTATGAAACCTTAGTTTTGTACGCGTTTGGCATTGCATAACCTGTACACTTGTATGTCAACACATGGTCCTGGTAATTCTCAATGATGACGAGGCGTCCGTTGCCTTCACACGGCCCCGTCGACCAAAGACACTCTTCCAAGCTAACAGACAGCAATAGCGATGGGACCCTGGAGCTCAGCGCTAGCAGCCGTCGCACGATTGCCCCCGGTGCGGCGCCACCGGTCAACTTACGTATAGTCCCTTGCTGCATCAACGGGCTCGAAACATGTTGCACACGATGCAGCACTGAGCCTTAACAGCAGCTCAGGGTCGGATCAGGCAGACGATGAAGGTGGTGCTAAAAAACCCATGAACCAAAAGTGAGCTTCCTCGCGTCACGCGTACCAAACACTGATTTAGTATACAACTTATCCATTATTGTTCAACGAACTACAGTCAAGAAGAGGCTACTACGGTGAACAAACAATGACTCGACGGCATCGGTAGGTGACCTGAATGATACGTTTTTACTCTGCATGTGTTCATCGTGATTGCTAACTCTATGACAGACGGGAGTTCTGAGGCCCCATTTCTGAGCCGCACGACCTAAAATGTTGCGCACCCAAGTCATACAGCGTCAGGTAAGGCCCCCATTCATTAGTTAATACGTATTTATCCAGTGACTGCATAACAACTTTAATTGACCTTTCTACCGAGTCACCTTGTGGAGATCTGCCCTGGGATCATGATGCACGGAGTCTGAGCATCGCCATCGGAGGGTCCTACATGTCTGCCTGCTCGGTTACCCTAACCCACGTTTCATGCCCACGTAGCCTAGTGCCCTGATGCTGATCTGTGATGCTGCAGACCCCATTTCTGAGTCGTTCCGCAAAATCGTTGTCGACATGGTTTGTGCATAATGTATTATGTAAGTCACCTCCGAGATTATTTGCCCGAGCACAAGCTCACAAGCTCGAGGCTCCTACGCACCGCCGCTTCGAGTGTGAGGGCGACTTACTAGGGCATATATGTACATACTTGGTAGATTTGGATGATTCGGATAATACCGAGTGGCTGTGCACAAATTCAAACACCGCCCAACCTCACCTCGTCGTAGTCAGTAGTTGGACAACATATCAGGTATACAATCTTAGTTGCTGCTATGTCTATCAGTTTACAGCTTCGTGCTTACGATTTACAGCAATTGCAGTCAGCCGATACAGTCGTGCACCGTGGGCCGGTTGAGTTGGACCGGGCGTCTAATTCTAGGCCAGGTCCTCCTTGGCGGTGGCAAGGGTCCTGGCGCAGTGGCTGGAGGCCCAGCCGTGGGTGTAGCTAGTAGCCATATCGTAGTGCAGCTGATGTCGGACCGCAACCATCACCTTCCGGCTTGCCACACGGGATGGACCTCCTCCTGGCCTGGTCCAACCTTGAACCTGGAGTCACATTCAACATTCAACATTTCCCTATGTTGACTGAGTGAACCACCTCGCCGCGTGGCAGAACATGACAGATGCGGCAAGAGTGGTCTACAGTTCGATGATTGAAGTATCACCCGACCGCAGCGGATTGCTCATAAGAGCTTTGAAACATCTCGGCTAAGCGCAGCCGAGTTGGAAGCAGTTGTTGTCCGCTGGTGTGCGCCTTTCAGTAAGGATTTTAGAGCGAAGCCAGGTAACTGCTAGCTACACTGAAAAGATCACAGGAAAACATATTTCCCTTCGCAATATTACTCTCCTGCCGTGTCCTGGACATCATATGCCGCTCTCCTGTGATCAGCACATTTCAGGTATGCGGTCTTAGTTACTGCTAGGTTTCTGAATGTACAGCTTTACGGCTGACAGCATTTACAGACGACCGAGACGCGGTCAGTCATGCAACAGTGTCCGAACTCTCGATATCCGAGTCATACCCCCGCAGAACGTGACCGATCACAAGCGCGCCACACACGTCGATAGTTTCCATTTAGGTATAATCTGGCCCTAGAATTTCCTATCAGGACTTTAAAACACAGCGTATAGCTTAAGGATCTCAGAGCGAAGTCGGGTGTAGTAAGTGCCAGGCTCCAGCTACGCTTAAAAGACCACAGGACAACTCGTTTCCTTCGCCATATTTTGCTCTCCTACCATGTCCTGGGCGTCATGCGCCGCTTTCCTGGTGTTAGCCCCTGCCTCCTCCCTGTTCACGTTCGTAAGGGCCCAACCCCAATCGCCGCAGAATAGCTGGCCTCAGGAGTATCCCGGAGTGCCGACAGGCGATTACGGTCCGGAATGGCAGGACTGTATGTGTTGATATCACATGTGTTATACTTCACATCATGAAGCCGTTCTCGCAGACTTTCAGGTGACGCAACGCCTTCCAAACGTGTCGTGGCCGCTTGCTCGGAATTGGGCAGGCAATATCCCCGTGCAACGACCGGGGCATCCGAATGATACATTGTTCTTCTGGGCGTTCGAGTCTTCCAATGGGTCGTTT
>JBBPQP010000872.1:0-16184 GCA_038092555.1 Boletus subgraveolens
CTCTAAACAAAAAATTATCAAATTATTTAATAAATTAAATTTTAATGATCAAAAAGAAGTAATAACAAATTTTACTATGCCATCAAAACAAATTATCGTGTTTTCTCCTGCTCTCGGCGTATCTGGACCTGACAACGATCAGACTAAGCACCTGATCCTGACCAGCGCGGTATGTACTTGGCGTTGGGTTGCGTCTTCATTCTCCACTTACTCGATTCGGACTAGCATCCCTCCCCGTTTAGCGCCAACAAAGGATTCTTGGGCAACGGGCACTTTAAGGCTGCCAACGATTGGCTGGAGAAGAAATATGGCGCAGAAGGCAAAGTGAACTGGTGCCAACTGGACACTGCGGCGTAACTGCTCCCTATAATACCCCCATTTTGCTGTTGATAGCAATGCAGTCATACGTGTACATCCATCTATGTGACTGTCCTGCGCCCACTGCTCGTTGGGCTGCGGGCACTTGTCATGCTCGTCATAGCGTACGATGGACAGCGGATCGGAGATCTCAGCGTGGATAAACGTAATTAAAAACCGTGGATGAACGTTATTGAAATGCGCAGACCAACGAGCAGGCAAATTTAAAATATGCAAGGGGCATCCACTGGGCGTGCTGTCTGGGGGAGACAAGTGACAGCTGGCTCGGAGCCTTCGGAGTAAATATGATATGACTATTAGACAGGATTGCCACCGACTCACGTGCGGACGAAGCACCCACAGTGGCTGTGCCAGGCAGTCCACCTTAAATACTTTGTCATTTTCAAGTGGAAATTACCGACGGTAGCGTAAACCTGCCGTCGCGAACACAATGAAAAGTGACGTCGAACAAGCCGATTAATAAAAGACGTATGAGTAAGTAGTGTCGAGAGTACATACTATTAAGCGGAACCATACAGCCTTGGAGACGCATTCACAAACAATAGTGATACAAAAAGTCTTAATCACTCTGTCGACGTGATTTGAAAATACGGGAATGTCCGGCCAGGGAAAGATGAGGATCAATCATAGCAAGGGGAAAAGGAAACACGGGATAGGAACAGAGCCGACGATCAAGGTAATGGATTGACGTGCTTCTCATGTGGGGTATAATGCGATCGCACGTCATGGATCGCTGGGGGGGGAGAAGACGCCAAGCGCGAGACATGGTGTGGCGGAGGACTAGGGAGGTGAAGATCGCTGCCAAGAGAGCGAAATGCCTGGGGTTCCGTATGCGACCGACGCTGTTGGAATGGCATCGTCTGCTGGATACTGGGGCGTTGTGCGCCGTGCGGCGGTTGTGAATGGACGGAAAGTTGAGGCGAATGTGAGGACATGGGGCTCTCCCCTGAAAAGGGAGGTTGATAATGATATGAATAATGAGTACTCTCCCGCACGTCGCAAAGCAGGTAGTTCATGTCGTTGTAACCACTCGTTATAGGCCTGTCCGCGGTATGTGCGTAGCTCGACTGTAGTGGATGGCTGGGGACGTTGTTCGATACGAGGGCACGGGGGGGCATGGGAGTGGAGAAGGTGAACTGCTGAGGACTCTTTTGAGGGACAGTTGAAGGCGCAACCGGGCGCATATTATATGCGACAGAAGGGTTGGAAGACATGTGGGAGCTGGCCGACTGCTGGTCATTCATCATGAACCCCTCGTTCCAGTTGCTTCCATCGATGATAGGAGGGGTGCGCATGTTCGTCCCGCCGATGACCGACGGTGATGTTGATTCTGATCTCCTTGGAGACGGAGACTCGCCTATCGGCGAGGAATCACGGCTTTTGGATGTGGATTGCGATGTCGGAGGGTTATCAAGGGTTTTTGGCTTATCCTTTCCTGTCGGACCTTTGCCGAGTGCTGGGCGGTTAGCTGGAGGCAAGTTCAGTGCTGCGCGCAGGCAATTATTCTCCTCCTCCAGTTCGGATACACGCATTTCCAGAGCCTGAAATTGGCGGACGAAAAGTCGCATAATTGCAAATAGAACAAATAAAAACCCCGCACCTGCAGATGTGCGGCTCTCCGTGCACGAAATGCTCGTTGTACATCTCTGGCTCTGTTAGGAGGGAGATTGTCGTTTCGTTTGCGTCCACGCTTGGAAGACATTTTCAGATGTAACAGAGTGCAAAGTTGCAGGGAAATCCGTATGAGGTGACAGCGAGGAGGAAGGAGGTCGAGGAAAGGGAATTCAAGAGAACATATAAAAGGGACCTTCCGAAGTGAACATCGGGCCCACGAATCTTGTTTGTCAAGGATCACACATCCGCATAAATGCGGGTTCGATCGGGGTCGGCTGCGGCCCAGACCGTTTTTGGATCTCCGCATAAAGTCGCCATGCCGCCGTTTCCCAGCCGGTAACTCCTGTCAACCTCGATCCGAAAAAAAAAAAAAAGACAGAAAAAAAAAAAAAAAGACTGGGTGGAGGTAGAGAGGAGCACTTGCGCCATTTGCGCCCTCGCTGATTCAATTCTCACTCGTCATCACACTTGCTGCGGAGGCCATCGCCACCAGATGGATAGATATCGTCTCGAACCTCCCCTTCTTTGGAAGGAGCCAGATCTCCGCAATTTCGGTAGACCAGACCCGTTGGCTGCAACGACCTGTTAGTAACCCCCTCGTGGTTCATAGCACCCTTTTGATTTCGGGGGATTGATTGGTTTTCACGTGCCTTGCACACTGCTCCCACCTGGACCCAGTGCAAGGCACACATGCATTTGCGCCCTGGCGCGCGCAAGACAACATGACCATACTTCTTTATCAGAGATCTATGGATGTAGACCTATCATGATGACAGTGCCATCGATGCCACTTCTATGCCCGACCCGACGCCCGAGCTTCCTTCCTCGCCGTTGCCTTGTCTCTGTCGCGCTTAGAAAATAGCTTGTGTCGTGGCGCCGTGTCTCGTGCCAGTTTCTTGTTGGCCGATTTGTTCTGCTCTACATACGACATATGCTGGGCGCCGCTCAGTGCAGTAAGCGAACCCGTTGTCCGCTGAGCGCTTGGGAATTTTGCAATACCAAAATCCTTGGAGGTGATCGTTCCAGCAAGGTCTCCTTCCGAGGCATGTATGTCTGTCCCAAGCTCCGCCTCGCTCTCGTTGGCCAAGAGTACCGAAGATATAAGCTCGATTTGCTCGTCCTTGGTCCTGTAAACCAAGTCCTCCAAGTCCTCGAGTCCATCGAGATGGGTGATAACTTTGAACGCGTAGCCCTGATCGATCAGGAACTGCTGTCGTTTAGTGCTGTAAAACATCTCCTGGGTATCCTTGGACACGAGGGAGTAGAAAAAGGCATTGAATCCCTCATCGTTACGGCGCTTCGCCCGTAGAATGCGGCCTGCGCCAAGCTTAGTCAGGCGACAGCTGTCACAATTGAAATACAGACCTAATCTTTGTGCCTCCTGTCGTCGTGATCCAAAGTGAGAGCTGATTTGGATGAGACAAGTGGCTTCCGGCAGATCAATTGACGTATCGCCAACCTGTTGGAACCGACACAAATGGAAGGTGCCCGGCATGCCATAAAAACAAGATCCTACCTTGGAAAGGAAAATTGTGTTTACGTTCGAGTCGTGTTGGAACCATTGTAAAACTCGCATCCGTTCCACTTGGCCGGTACCACCGTGGATATAAGGCTTTCCCAGCTTTTTTGCGTACGCCTTGAGTTAGATCATGCACGGCATAAGAACCCCGAGATGCTCCACACACAGATCGCACCTCACCTCCAATGCATACACATTGTCGGAGAACACGATAATCTTGTCTCCTCGTGCCTCATGGAACTTAATTAGGAATTGACATGCTTGGAATTTTTTAGGGTTCATGCAGTATAAGAGCATCCGTTTGCGTGATTGCTCTCGAAGGTACTCCCTGTAGAACTCTGGAGTCATGGGGCACCAGACCTCGGCACACTATGTCTGTTGAATAATCAAGTATATCTACGTTCTCAAAGCACGAACCTGAACATTGGCTATGTGACCCTTTGCAGCAAGATCCATCCAGTTGGCTTCGTAAAGTTTCGGTCCAATCATATAGTTGAGATCCGCAATCTTATCGTCTTCTCTGACGAGTGTCGCTGCAAGGCGTGTACTCAGTTGACATGTAAAGTCAATCGAGAAAAAAAAGTTTCACCTGTAAGACCAAGCTTTGAATGTGCCTTAATAGTGGTCACAACACGTCGGAACATAGCCGCAGGAACGACATGGACCTCATCCAACAGGATGAATCCCCATTCCCTCGAGGTTAGAAATTCCATCATTTTTTTGGACTCGTGTGACCGATTGTGAGTGTTCGCGACCATCGAATAAGTCGAAACGACGATACCGCTGTCGCCGGCAAACTAATCCATGATTTCAGCAGGCGTACACAAGCGATCGGGGAAGAGTATCGTACCCGTTCCTTCTGATCCGCGGTAAAGATGGCAATTTGCCGATCCGTGACGTTAGACCACTGCATGAACTGTTGCTTCCATTGCATGACAGAAACACTGTAAGAAATGTAAACTGCCGCTGGGTACACCGTCATGACACACGTACGAAGATGTGCATAATACGAGACAAGACTTCTTAATGGTGCATGCCGCGGTTATACCGACAAGGGTCTTTCCTGCTCCGCAAGGGAGCACAATGATTCCAGACCTGGCTCGGCTGTTTTCAAGTCATACGATGTTTCTCAGGGGTCTCGTTTGAGATCAAGCTTACCCATTTCCAAACATTTTACTCAGGCTGGTCTCTTGATAAGGCCGAATCACCGTGGCGGGTTTGAGATCGATGTCCAGATTGGCATTAATGGTGTCATTTCGGAAATCGTATTCTTCGAGCATGGGGTACTCCAGCTCGTTGCAACGCTTCTTCACATCCTGTAGAAGTGTCAAATCATGACGCGAATTATGGAGCAAGGGAACTAACATCGATTTTCGCATCGTCTATTTCAAAAGCGTGCACGTTGTCGTCATCCTCCTCGATGTCATCTGCGATGACCTGTGTTCAGTGCACTGATGATACTGGGGTTTCGGGGAAGCGTACCAGTATCGACCCCAACTATCGACGTGAACAAATCAGTATCTGATGAAGCTGCCCCAGGAATTCCAGGTCGGCTAGCAACACCCTCGTCCTTCTTTTTCTCCGCATCTTTGGTTCCCGGAATGACAAGATTGCCCTTTGCCGGAGCTTTCGAGGTAGTGAAGGTAGCAGCCCGAATACTATTGTCGGTTTGTTGAGATACCACTCGTGCTTCACGGATAACCTTGTCTTTGAGCAGGAGCTGGAGAGTCTCTGGGTGACTACTTTCCACGAAATACTTGTTGTGCTTGAGAACCAGCTTTACTTTGCCATACGACAAAGTGCGTTCGCGGATAAAATTGATGATACTCTCCGGCACTGGCACCTTGCACAACTGTCAAACCTAGTGATCATTCGTCTTCAGGACAACATACCTTCGACAGGCGGTTGAGAACCTAACATTCGAGTGAATAATCAAGTCGGGGGGATGTATAAACTAACGTGGACTCACTTCTATTATATCCTCAGTCTGCAACCCCACTGACACCGCCGCATACAGAGAATACGATGTGAGTTTATATTCATGAATGAATGCCGGTCTAGCAACTTTGCTATGAACGCGTAATGTACAAGTCGAGTAACAATGCCTGCGTACCTGCTGACAGGTTCACTAATGGCTACAAGAAAGTCCTGGGCTTGCTCTGCAATAGGGGAGAAAGCCTCAAGGATGATATGTCCATCCTCTGGGCTGATCCAGAGAGGGCGGGAGGCGTGATCGGGTTTTAAATGTAACCACGAGAAGTCTTGGGCCATGAATATGTGTGATACTAGGGAGTCTTGCTGACGACGGTGGGCATCCAGGGAGCTCTCTTCGCCATCAAAGTTTGCCACACGTCGTGATTCTGCAAGCTTGCGTGTGAGGGCGCTGAAGTTGATGGTCGCGCTGCGGGGTACAATAGCGGAATCGGTAGCTGGTTCACTTATAAAATCTTCTTCCACATCGATATAATCACCGTCGTCCCCACTGTGTCTGGGTCGCTTCGATGTCGACGCGGAGGCGACAGGATCTAACAAGTAAGTCGTAAAGCACGCCTACAAAATGAGTACAAATGTATTCACCTTCTGCAGCTCGTTTGGTAGCCATCTTCTCAACGCGACAGGGTATACCGCGCTCAACACCCTGAGGACGCTGTCCAAGAAGTGTTAGTCATTGTGGAGCCAGCACTGAGCCAGTCATGAGGATTTGTCAGCATGTGTCCATTTTGAGCGGAGTCTGTACTTAATTAGGGAAGGCGGGCCTTCGGAGCTTCATTTCCATCTTTCTTTCTGTCTCTCTCATCGTCCATTGCAAGTCCTTTTCGTTCAGTCGCAATGTGGAGACCTGCAACTCGCGAAGTCACTGGAACTAACGATGGTGAGTCTGATTTTTAGTCGTTGCTCTGGTCCTAGTTCTGACATGCCTCGAGTTCCCCTTGGAACCCGCCGCCGCTTTGGACCGGCACCGGTTGAGGAAACCAATCCCCCGCAGCTCGCCCAGCCATCACCCTCCGCCTACCCCCGCCAGCCTCTTCAAGAACCAGAAATGAGAAAGGGGAGAGAGGAGACCCCGAACGGATCTGCAGGTAAGTCCAGAAATATTCAATAGCGGCGCTTACAATGTCGTGTCTTCTTTCCTTGCTGTCCGGTGGGATTTTCTTCCATTTCCTACTTGATCAGCAAGGTCCACTTGGCCACTTGCTACTTAGCTACTAACTAATACTAACCTTGACACACCGCGATCTCTTACTCTCACACAGCTGATGCGAATGGTTCCCGCAAGCGGCGTAGCCGCTGGGGCGAAGTCAAGACTGAAATTCCTGGTCTGCCGACAGCGATTTCTGCCGCTGGCGTCTCGCAGGCTCAACTTGACAATTATGCCATTCATCTACGCCTCGAGGAAATTAACCGAAAACTTAGGTTAAATGATTTTATCCCTCCTGAACGAGAACGGTAAGTGATTTTTCATCCTTGTTATGGCACATACTCATCCCCAGATCACCAGTTCCCCTTCCCCCCCTCCTACTTACGACGGCCATGGACGTCGCACGAACACTCGTGAAGTCCGTTATCGCAAGAAACTTGAAGATGAGCGAATTCGTCTCGTGGATCGCGCCATGAAAAACGATCCCAATTTTCGCCCACCTGTCGAGTATCATCAGCAGAAGCGTTCTCAACGTCCTTCGGAGAAGGTGTATATTCCCGTCAAAGAGTTTCCGGAGATCAATTTCTTTGGGCTTTTGGTAGGACCTCGTGGTAACTCGTTGAAGAAGATGGAACGGGAGAGCGGGGCTAAGATTAGCATCCGCGGCAAAGGCAGTGTGAAGGAGGGTAAAGCGCGACCAGATCAGTACGCCGATGATGCTGAAGAAGACTTGCATTGTCTCGTCATCGCTGATTCTGAGGATAAGGTAGCAGCTTGTGTCAAGATGATTAATAGAGTGATCGAGACGGTGAGTTCTTTTCCGGTCCTCGATGAAGCTCCCATGACCAATGAGCGATGTAGGCGGCCTCTACCCCAGAAGGACAAAATGATCACAAGCGCAACCAGCTCCGCGAGCTCGCCGCTTTGAATGGTACCCTTCGGGATGACGAAAATCAAATCTGTCAAAATTGCGGTGGCCTTGGTCACCGTAAATATGATTGCCCAGAACAGCGCAACTTCACTGCTAATATCATCTGTCGTGTGTGCGGTAGCGCCGGCCACATGGCGCGTGACTGTCAAGTTAACAGGGATCCGAATGCTCCTCCTCCCCCTCCCGGACCTCCGGGTGCCCTTTCCAAAGGAGGCTTCGACTCCGAGTACGCTAGTCTGATGGCTGAACTCGGGGAGGGTGGAAAGGGACCTGGTGGAGATGGCGGAAGGGGTCCATGGGGTAGTACTGGAGCAGGTCACGATATTACAGCGGGCGGCTCTAACATTCCTCCGTGGCGCCGGCCAGAAATGTGGCAGTCAAATCAGCATCAAAACCAAAACCCAGGGTATCGTCCACCTCAGGCTTACGGTAGTGGCTATGGAGCGCAGTATCCTTCTGGGCAATGGGCTGCAGGTGGTTACACTTCAGGCACCTACGGCCAACAATCCGACTATGCCGCTAGCTATGCTCAATACTATCAACAACAGTACGCTCAACAGCAAGTCAGCACCCCGACACACTAGCTTTCCCCACCTTTCTCGTGGTAATCATTATATGACTCTATCCACCGTCTTTTCGACTCTTCATCCTGATGGCCCCGGACGTTCCTCACCGAGCTCCTTCTAGCACCCCAAGAGCGTAGGGTCTGTACTCACTGCAGCTGACCACAGAAGTTCTTTAGGGATCACACAAAAATGTGATTATTGATTCATTGACCATAGCCCTGTTTTACCTAGCTTCTATCCCAGCAATTCATGTCCGTTGTTGCCAGTGTCAGCGATGATCGATCATAAGTCAACCAATAACTCTTTGTCTAGCTTTTCGCTTTTCCTCGGAACTCTCTTCGTTTCTTTTTCGTTTCTTCGTCTTGAAACTGCCGTCGGAATATGTATCTTGAGTCTCGTCAGCGCTGACAAAACACGTAACGAAGAAGCCATTTGTTGCATCTTCACTAGGTGAACAGCGGATGAGTGATGAAGCACATTCTGTTGATACTAGTGTTAGATGGTGGAGGAAGCCAGCTTGTCGTTCTCACCTGGCGTCTCCAATTCTTCTGGAAGTCCTCGCCGATGCCAGCTTGGGAGTACCTCCCCAGGAGGAGCAAGTCTGAACTTGCGTCTGCCGGCTTCTTCTGATCTCAACGCTTGGCGTACAACGTGCTCGTTCTCGATGGCATGTATGCTACACGTAGAATAGACGATTCTCCGAACGCGTGGGACTGCAACAGGAATCAATTTGTCGAAACCCTCGAGTGTAACGACCGCCTTTACCAACATTTCATGGCGTGTTTTATTACCTTGAGCTGGAATGTTGCGAGTTTGTTCAACCGCTCTTCCTGCTCTTCGTTTTCTTCCTGCTCTACAGAAAAACTCTGAATTGCATGCACAAGGAGCGTGTTATCGAATGGCCCACCACTTTCAAGAAGATGGTCTAGTCTGTTGACGATGCCAGAACCGCTGCAGGACGGATCGAGCAGACTGCAGCAAGGTATAAGCGAACAGGTTCATCGAGCACAGGAATAACTGACATGTGTGTAGCATTGGTATATCGTGGATCCGAGGGATCTACGTTGAGAAAGTCAATGTTGATGGCCTCTGCATTCTTGCAGGAAGCCTTGGCAAGCATTGTCTTGAGCGTAGAGAAGCGCCTCTTGTCTCTTTCAAAGGCATAGAGCTAAGTCCAGAGGGAACGTGAGCGACTGGCTGAAGTGGTGACCAAGCAGCATTACTTTTCCCTTGCCGCCCATCAAAGCACTTAGATGTGATGTCTTGTTACCCGGGGCAGCCGTTGCATCAATGACGACAACATGTTCGTTGCTCGGAGGGGCGAGTACGATTGCCGGGAAGCAGGAAGCTTTATCTTGTAAGATAACCTTCCCTGTCTTGTACTGGACATCCTTATGGAATTGTACATGAGGATTGAAAAGTAAGAGATCAGGGACGTGTTGGTCTCGAGAAAAGGAGTTCCTGTGAGTTGGTGAGCAAGGACGCGATAGAGGAAAACCGATAAACAGTAAACAGACTCTGAAGAAAACGGGTCCGATATTTGAAAACCTTCCTTTTGGTAATGGTGAATAGCTTCGTCTGTCGTCCAAAGGAGAGTATTCACCCGGACATAACGTGGGATGCGGGCTAGTCCGAGTTCATCGACCTTCCGATAGTTGACGCATATACAAGGGACCTACCTGCTCTTTCGTCACCAGGGTGCGCCAATTCTTGATCAGATTTTACGCCACGCTTGACCTTGATGCGTTGCAACTCGCTCCGGAGCCGCGTCTTGTGTCGCAAGACCGCCTGCTTTACAGGGCCATCACCAGCTTGAATGCCGCCGGACAATAGAACATCGTGAACGAGGACTAGTGCCAAGTTCAGCGATGTGATTTTCTTTTCTTCGGTGAGAAGTTTGGAAGCCGTAATCACGTCTGAAAGGACAGTCTTGTCTGTTGCAGATGGATTTTTTCAACGTCCTAGTGCATACACGTACGACCAGACACCTGGGCTTACATTTCAGCGTCTCAATGACGAGGGCAGCAGTCCTTGTTCTATTTTTCGCCGGGAGAGTGGACAGTAAGCCTTTGATGGACCCTTGTTTCGCATCAAGACGGTCGAGGACTTTGGAAGCTTCAAAGTAAAAGTTCATTGCATGAGGGTATTCTACCGGATACAATGGGCATTAGCCTCTGGAATAGTACAATGTACAGCGAGAAAAGCGGGAGCTGTCGAGACAAGACGTTAGCGTCGGCGTCGTGCAGCATAGAAGACTCAGATTGATTTCTCGTCAAATCCAGCACAAGGCTGGTCGGACAATGTAGATAATATGGACATCATGGTCTCGCAATCGAGAACATCGACTCACCAGAATGATGAGACCAAGCTGGCCTTCGACTGGTGGAACTTGGGAGAAGTTGTGATAAGAACCGCGGCGAGGATAGTAGTACGTATTTCAAGAGTTTCTTCAAACTCCGTCGTCTTGCCGAGCGTCGTGTCTTGGTAAAAACGCGTACGAGCCGACCCGGGCCATTCTCTTTCCCCCCCGTTGACGAAAGTAAGTGTCCACCTCTCGTCTTTTTCGTCTTTGTCCCAATATTGACGCTAGTGTCCGTTGAAACCGAGCTTTACGACTTGCTAGGTGTGCCTCCGAGTGCCTCCGAAAGTGAGTGTCACATCTGGTGTGACAAAGTGCCATCTTCATTGTTTCAACTGCTAGATGACATCAAAAAAGCCTATCGGAAAAAAGTGCGTAGTCCCATGAATGTTGGGAGCGATACGTGACCTGACAGCACCCTAGGCAAAGGAGCATCATCCTGTAAGTGTTGCGACCTCTTTGCAACTAATACTGATTTCCTTTATGCAATCAGGACAAGGTTGGTATTGGCACTGCTTCGGAAATAGACATGATTTTATCCATTCGCATAGAACCCCAATGACCCAGGAGCGGCACAAAAATTCCAAGAGATGGCTGCGGCGTTCGTATACATCTTTTTCTTTACGTTCTCATCTTTTTAATCGGCGATGCGAACTAGCTATGAAATACTAAGCGATCCAAATTCAAGAGAGGTTTACGATAGAGAGGGTATGGATGGTTTCGCCGGCCCAGGCGGCCATGGCGGTGGTATGCCACCGGATGCCGCCGATATGTTCGCTCAGTTCTTTGGTGGAGGAGCGACATTCTTCGACTTTGCTGGAGGACCAGGCCCACGTAGACGCAAAGGCGAGGATACCGAAGTCCCTTATCAGGTCACGCTTGAAGATCTCTATAACGGCAAGTCGGTCAAGATTAACATGGAAAAGGAGGTCATTTGTGGAACGTGCAATGGGTTAGCACATTTAACATGTGAAGATTACCCTTGTTCATGCCAAGTTTCCAGATCGGGAGCCAGAGGGAATGCAAAACCCAAAGAGTGTAAACCATGTGAAGGCAAAGGATGGACTTTCACGCAGACCCATATTGCTCCGTCCAGGTTCGGGACGACACGTGTCAAATGTTCTGAGTGCAACGGCGAAGGGAGCAAGATTCGAGAGAAGGATCGGTAGGCATCGCGCTGCTTGTTGGAGACGGAAACTTACGGAAGTACAGGTGTAAAAAGTGTAAAGGTGAAAAAACCGTCAAGGAGAAGACGCGACAAGAGATCTTTATCGAGAAGGGGATGCCAGATGGTTATCGCATTGTTCTAGCAGGTGCTGGTGACCAGGAAGTAAGCCATCTCAAATCCTGCATAGGTGATGACTGACATTCAGGTAAAGCCCAATATTCCGCCTGGAGATGTGATCTTCCGCTTGAAAGCATCGCACCACGATTCCTTTGAACGCTCCGGAAGTGATTTGCTTGCAAATGTCAAGATTACATTAACTGAGGCACTTCTTGGCTTCTCTCGTATCTTGATTACTCACCTGGATGGTCGGGGTGTCAGAGTCTCGAGTCCACCCGGCAAGATCATTACACCCGGTCAAACCATCAAGCTGCGCGGTGAGGGCATGCCCATGTTCAAGAATCCTGATCAAAAGGGTGATCTGTACATCGTCCTTGAGATTGAGATGCCAGATAGAGAATGGCTGAGAAGCGTTGACCAAGCGGTAGGTCTATGAGCATCCCTCAAAGGCGAAATGACTGAGATTTTGCTCGTAGGCACTTGCGAAACTCCTTCCTCCAAAGAAGGCAAACATTGAGCCTGCACCGGAGATTATTGATGAAGCTCCTTTCGAGGAAGCTGGGCTTGAGGACGTGCGTGCGCGGTATTTTCCGGCTAGTTCGGACTTCTTTGATGAAGGCTTTGCCTCGCAGTTCGGAGAAGGGGACGAGGAGGATTGGGAGGATGAAGATGACGACGATTTCGAGTTGGGTGGAGAACCCGAGTGTAGACCGCAATAATTCAGCGGGCGATTTGACCATGGTATCTCACTTCAACGGCCACTCATTTCTTGCTATCATTACCCATACCTTAGCAACTTTCATCATCTTTGTGTCTCTATTTACACGTTGCATTGTATACAGACCTATACATTGTTAATACATCACCCACTCATCCACACACCCATTCAAGGTGCATTTCCGACTTTGGCGTTGCTATCAAAAGCTCGTGTGGTTTTTGACTCGAGCGTCCAAGTTATCCCGCCCAAAACGTGTCCTAAGAAGACTTCGTCCTAATGAAGGTGAGCCTGAAGAAATATAGGGTCCAACAACCTGACTGACACTCCAGATTTCAATGCAATGTCCGAGGCTGGTATACCAGCTGCGACCGGCGATCCCACCTGGTTCAACTCCAGCGCCGTGTTCTTGATACCAGGCTGCTATCATTGTGAGAATTGGACGACAATGAGCCTAGAACATACTTGCCTATGGGATGAGGTGTCCCATGATCAAATTTTCTTTCTCCGGGGTCTGAAGTTCTCTGGTGAGTAAATCGAAATTCACAGACCCCTGAACAATAGCTCACCTGAATAGCTGGACTCGTCTGCTGTAAGCAAGACCTTTGCGCCCACTGCCCGAGGATCCGATTGGAAGTTATACCTATACTTCTGTCAAGGGAGGTACACACAGCGTTCGATCCCTCTCTTACATTTCATCGACCAGTTTCCAGTGTGCGGGGAGCATCTTCGTACTTGGGTGAGTGTTGTCGACGACGTCGACCACCTATTGGAATGATCAGGATAGGATTTCGTCCGAACAGGGCGTCAACACCTTACCGACTCTTGGATGTCCGGATGATAGTCAAAGTATGCCCCTGCGAGAGACTCCCAATGAAGTGCTGGCAGAGACGCAGAGCAACCATACCGATCTGCTTCTTGAAGAATGGAGTGTCACGCAGTGCGTCGGATGCACAGTGAACACCAATAAAGTTTCCTCCCAAGTTGAAATACTTTTGCAAGGCGACCTTTCCCGCGTCATCGAGGACTTGTGTAACGTGCATGTCGTTGGTACGTCAATAACAAGCACCCGCTGGTGTTGAACGCGCGACGTACTTATTCCCGAGTTATTCAAGAACAGGATAGCGTCGTACTTTGCCAGATTCTCGTCTGTGAACCGGGTCTTATCCTCCGTGAAATCAAACTGGACGTTGATTGAGGAAGCTGTGGCCTTTAAAGCTTCGATGGACGGCTCTATACTGTCGTGCCTGTAGCCAGCAGTGGCAGAGTAAGCAAGTATGCAGGCGGGCATCGTTACGAAGGGAAGGAGGGGTATCCGCGGGAGAGCCAGTGTGTGCCTTTAACCATGTCTGTGGAAACAAATATGTCGGCCCGATGATCGTGCACGACGATACCCGTGATTCACCTTGGAATTCAATTCAGAAAGCAGTGGGAATACGAACTTGAACTTGGGACGTTTCCCCCCCTCCGATGCACGTCCAGTGTTCAGCATGACGTTCGTCCGTCGTCGCCCAGTGCTCTTCCTTCTTGTCGTCACGGTACCCGGGCCGTGCCGTGTTCTTGCTTTTCCTCTTTCGCACCATACGTCGACGGTCACGTATGTTCCGCTGATCGTCATTTTCGTTTCTCTGTTCTTCCTCCTCCTCGTCTTCCTCGCCACCAAATTCGTGTACATGAAGCATCGTCGTATAGGGACAATTCATGCCCCACCCACCGACAGCAATCTTTCTTCCAGCACCGGGTTTCGGGACAAGCAAGGAAATCACAACCGTGGGCTCTTGGTTGGGTGCCTTGGATCCCCCGCCTGGGAGACAAGCCTGACATCGAAGCTGGACGGAACAACCTGGCGACGCGAACAAGGGTGGAGGTCTTCATTCGGGTATCGGTTACACACTAGCTCGACGTTACGCTCAGCACACTCTGCTTCTACGCGCTCAAAGTCGAAGAATTACAGTTCAAGTTCGCGCTTCACGAAGTCTACGGTTTTGGCAAGCAGCTGCTCTAGAGATACGGATCAGCGTGTCTTGCCCTCGTTGTCTGGCCCCTCGCGTATCTCTCTCCCACACGGTGACAACTCCTCGAAGGCACTTTGCTCGGTGCAGCGAAATTCCTCGATCGGTTGCCATCCTCGCTATGGCGATTTCGGTGAGTCCCACGGCGTGAGATCGCCTGGAGGTGGTGTCAACATCGCAAGACGCGCAAGCCCTTCCTCGATCAGATTAGTTCATGGTCCCAGTCACAGCAGTCAAGTTGAATATTCGTTCCTCTCTGGTTTACCGCCCAATACTGTCGTCCCCTCTCCGCTTATGGGCACAAGAGACTCTTTCCAGTTATCCAGGTGCTCCTTGAAGTGCAATCGCAAACCTGTACCTCCTATGCCACCTCTGCCTTTGTTCCTTCCGTTTTGTCTGCCGAATGGCCCTGGAATGAGGGAATCACAACCTCTTCAAGCTAGTGAATATCTACCACCACTTCGTTTCTCTCCGCTCGCAAGCGTAGCCAGGGTGTTCCACTCTCAACAGCAAGTTGTCGAGAAAAAAGCATTCGTTGGTCGAGTTCCCGATCCCAACGAGAACAAAAACGACGTTTATTCAGGAACCCTGGCTTTGGAATCCACGTCTTCTACCTCGTCAAAGGCTCTGCATGCAAGCAACACGGGATCGTCGATGAATTCCCTCGTTCACGTCCGAAAAACGAACGTGGAGTCGAACCACACGAGATCACAATCATGCAAGGGCCTCGCCATGGTTACCGCGGTCCTGTCGTCTTTGCCCGTGGAAGACAAGAGTTGTAGCGAAAATGAATCAATACAAACGGGCGTTCTACGTACCTCCTCTGGCTCCTCTCGCGATGGCAGCGTCATTTCAAAGAAGCCTCTTAAATCTTGCTTGCGACGGAATTCCGTCGTGCCTACGCCTCTTGTTTGCAGTCCTGATTTTACGCTCACCCCTTTGCTGTCGGAAACCAGCACCCAGACGTACACCCTGGGCACGAGACGGTCCACGGGTGGCTCCCTTCGGACGCCCATCTTTGACGTTGACATTGGGATCCTCGGACTCGATCGGTTCCGCTGGAACGACGAACACAAGGAGCTGAAAGTGCGATCTTCCCACACGAAGAAGGACAGCGTCGCTTTGGTTCCATATTGGTAGTTAATCGCGTCTGCTTGGCCTTGCATATAGCTGGATGGACGCTTGACGTCTTTTTTTGTTCATCTCATCGCAATGTTGTAGATTCTGTCTCTATGCTATCAAAGGCAATACATAGATAAAGAGCACAGCCTTGAGTTCTGTTTGCTGAATCCCGGGCTAGTGCCAAGCGACACGAGATGGAGAGACAGCAAAGAGAAAGCAAAGCAAGGGAGATCCCCCGACGACGCAAGCCGGTGAGTGCAGTAGCAAGGTCATCACGTCCCCGGAGTTGCAAGCAGAGCTCGCAGGGAACAAGGGTGTCAAAAATTTGATAACCAGAAAATGAGGGCGGTGCCCTCATAATAGTGGTTAAACTATTAAGAACAGATACTACACTTGATCTAAGCCAAAAGGCCAGAGTGGTAAGGATTCGTCATGTCCAGCGCGGGTCTTTATACGTTTCGCGATGCGCGCACGGACCATGTCTTTATTCAGCTAATAGGGTAGCACCAAAAAAGTACAAACGTAATAAACGAATATAGAATCA